>MU747895.1:62797-90333 GCA_026770625.1 Nicotiana glauca
CAGATCGATGGTTTCCAAAGCCTTTCTCATCACCTGGGTTTCTTACAAAACCCTAATCTCTAAGGTTCCTTCAATTTATTTTTAGATCTGCTCCGGATCTATGTGTGTGTGAGCTTTCTATGCATTTTTCTTGAAGTTTCTTTAATTTTTGCTTTCAAAAACTCTTTATTCTTCAACTAGGGTTTCATGTTAAATCTCTTCTCTGATTCTCGACATGTTTTACTGTGTTTTGCTTGTAATGTTTTCTATCTGAGTTAGCATGTTGAAAACCCTAATTTTTTGGGATTTTGCTTGAGTTTCTAAGTATGTTTGTTAATATTCGTTTGATTTATCTTATTTTTTCTATCTGAGTTAGCACGTTAAAAACCCTGATTTTTGGGGTTTATCCGAGATTCTGAATCTGTTTATTTGTTTATCTACGTACCTCCTCTAAACTCGATTGATTTTGAAAACCCTAGTTTCTTTGGGGACTATTCGATTTCTTTGAAGTTGTTCAATGTGATTCCTTTACTTCAACTCTCTTTTCTTCATGTGACTCTTTTGGTTCTGAGTTCTTACTACCTGTCAAACTCAACTATGGTTTTCACTCGACCCTTTACATGCTTCTGATCTTCTTCTCAATTGCTAAACACTGAAACCTGACTATCATGCTTCGAATGTTTTCTTTTGAGCTACTACTATATGTTGTTCTTTTGCCATAGCTTGGCTTCACGTGTCTATTACTTGTTCATTCATTCATATACTGAGTCCCTTCTGTGATTGATTTTTCAAACTCTAATTGATTTCAAAACTTTTCTTTTCATGAAATTCTGATTTTTACTCTCTGTCAAGGGTTAACTTGATTCTCTTTCTTTGTTTGGCCCTACTAACCCTTTCCAAAAATAAGTACAATCCTGTACTTAGACTTAAACACGTACTGTATGATTTTACTGCTCCTTTTATGGCAACAACCATTCTGCTTACAGACTGATTTTCTTTCCTTATCTTGACCCTGTTAGTATTCGTTTGAACAATAATCCCTTGATTAAAGGGAAGTCTTGTGTTAATTGATTCTGACTTGTGATTGTTTCCATGTTTGTGTTAAAACTTTACTTATTACCTTACTCTTCACTCGTTTTCAAAATTGTAAATATCCTACCATCTTTTCTTTAAACAGACGAACAACTTGAGTTCAAAAATACACACTTACAGTTAAAACCTTCTCTTTCTTTATTACTACTTGTACTGTTGCTTTGTCTAGCTGGTTGAAAGCCACGGCTAGACTGTGGACTCTTGTTTGCTTTACCTTTTCTTCACTTTGCTTCTCTACTGGTATGTCCAAATTAATTTACAAGCCTCAACAACAACATGTTTTCTTTAATTGCTCCAGTTTCTCATTCCTGTCTAATTCTGCTCATGTTTTTGCAGTCAAGATATGTTACTAGCATGTTGTATTATGTTCTCTTTCCCGTGTAAATTAATGTTTAATAATGTGTGCACTCTGTCATTCATTTGTTATTTACTTGGTACCTTATGAATCCCAAACCCCCGTATCCCCTATATGTGTTTGTGTTCCTTTGGATGGTTTGTGTCCATGCCAGCATCAGCTATTGCTGTGCATGACCAAACCAAGCCTGCTGGGGTTACAAAATAAATCCCATAATCCCTTGCCCCTTTTGAATGAATACTGATTATGTGTAGTTTGAGTTTCACTACTACAATTGTTTTCAAAATCACTGTTAACACTTACTATTTCCAATCCAGTTTTGATAAATCTCTTTCAAACTATGTTCTGCACTTCCACTATGATCTTAGAACTTAGGTTCTGCCCCTCTTGTGTGAGCCTTGCCTTGGGACCCTTGAGCTCCCTCTGAACTTTGACACATAAAGGCTGGCCCTTCCACACTGCACAACTCAATTTTATGATTAACATCTTGGGTGTATGCATTGCCTGGGGTTCCTGAAATCCCTTGGATCTCTGAAATACCCTAGATGAGAGAAGACTTGGAAATCTGGATCTCGAAAGTGGCTCAATCTCATATTATTAGAAACTAAGTCTGAATTTGGCTGTTCGGATGTAGCTGATGATTCCTGCTATTTTTTTAATTCCAGTTTTATTTATTTTGGGCTGTAATAATTTGCATAAACTCAGGGATTTAGTAAAAAAGGGGAGGGGGTTTTCTTTTATGCACTAAGCGTAGAAATCATGCCTATAGGGATTTATTTATGATTTGTGCAACTCCACGCGTAGACAACATGTCTATAGGATTCGACACTTGATTTCTGCAATAAAGCATTTAGATACCATGCCTATAGGAAATTGCATTGCTGTATATAATAACATCATTAGGCAAACAATTAGGATTAAACAACTAAGCATGTAGAAAATATGCCTATATGAATCCATACTTTTGCATACAACATTGTCAATAGGCAAACAACTAGGCCTAACAACAGGGTTGCATATAGTACCATGTCTACAATAGTCATGTTTAAAATATCTAAATCATTGAACGCATAGAGAGCATACCTATAGGAACTTAGAACCTGAGTCGTTCCACTCATTCAAAATAGCATTCACTTTTTCAAAAATTAGCATTTACATTTTTTAGACAAATTTGCATTTTTTTGAAACTTCTGTAGTTCCTTTTCCTCAAATTAGCCTTCATGTCTTCTGAAGTTTAATTCTTTTTCTGTTAAACCTTTCAAAATAGTATACTCTTTTTCTGAAACTCCTCTCACTCCTTTTACTCTGTAGCTTTGCTTCATAATCAGTTTTCTGTTTTAAAATCAGTAATTCTGTCCAACACTTAGACAAACGCATTAATTAATCAATCAGATCAGTTTTAGTCAACTGCATTCGAGCGAGCCTAATGTAGACTTTTTGTCTAAAAGTATGTGTTGAACCAGTCCGCTCGTCGCTTTATTTAATTAAGACCAAACTAGTACGTGTAAGACATGCTAAACTCTATGACTTTTATCTGATTTAAGGAGGCTTATTTGAGCCCCACTTGCTTATTTTTTCTCCCTTGTTTGCATTACGTGTTTTGATTGACGCCTTAGCATTTTGTCCTTTGAAAACTCTTAAAAGGCCCCCAACCCCTCTCCATTTAGGACTAGTAGTGCAATTGCCTATAGGACTAATAGGATTGGGACGGGTAATATCATGCAATAAGTAACAATTCTATTCCGTGCTTTAATATCTTAACGGGGTGGGGAATGGTAGACATGGAGATAAAGATAACACAATAACACTATGCGTACAATTGGGTACCGGTGTTGTGTGAATGATCCGTGTATTTTATAAGCCTAGGACCCCTTTTCCCTTATATAATTATTTTTTTATATTGTCAATTTTCAGTTTTTAAAATTCTGCATTCTTGTTTAATCATTCAAAATTTCCCCCCTCTGATTTTTCACACTGCCCTTTCCTTTAAAATTTTCTGCTCATTAACTTCCTTATTTGATAATTTGTATTCATCACTTGATCCCGTTTTTTTGCATTTTAGACATTCTTGCCAATAATTAACGAGTCATCTATTCGAATTCCAGCATGTCTAATAACCTTTATGCATACCTATTTGCAGCCTTTATGTGAAATTACCTTGTATGTTTGCTTGCTTTAAAGTCACAATTGTAACATGAACGGGAACCACACTAGTGGGTCTTGAGGGGTGCCAAACAACTTTCCCTCGAGATAATTTCTAGCCTTACACATACTCTGGTCCTTTATCTCAAATTCTCTCTTAAAGTGTCCTAATGCACTATAATCATTAGGTGACGACTCTTCAATTCCAAAAACCTAAATTCCCAAACGGAAATAGAGTTGTCTTCCCAAATGTCGTAAACCCGATTTCGCGAGAAAAAGGAGACATCGACAGTTGCCAAAAAGTGTCTTTGCTTGCATCTACTGCCAAAGATGAGCTACATGGTTTCCTTCGCGGAAATTTTACCGTAGGGACAGGTCCTTCCGCCGGAGCATCAATAACCTACATGAATGAACAACATTAGTCATGATAAAGTGATCTTTATTTAGTGCATGGATAGCATCAATGGAGTCTGTTTCGACTTCTAGTGGAAATAGGTTATAATGAGTCGCTATTTTTATGCCTTCATGGATCGCCTGGAGTTCTGCATGCAGAGGTGAGAGAGCCTTATCTATTTTTTGAAAACCTAATATTCATTTTTCTTTATTGTTACAGAAGACTCCCCCAATACCAGATTTGTTACCTCCTTGTTTAAAGGCACCATCCATATTAAGTATGTACCACTCGTGTTGTGGGGGATACAATTTTATGTCAATGCTAGATTTATCCACAGTTGTTAAGCCAGTGGAGTTGAAAAAGAGGAAATCAGAAGCTGGATTAGAGATATCTTTCATATGCGTGGAATAGTGGGTGTTATTGATATTGTTATTGTTTCTATTGATCTAGATTCCCCATAGAAGGGAAGTAGGAGATTACACCACGGAATTTTAAGGGGATTTGGGTTTATGTTTTTCAGCTTTGTTAGCCAATGTTTATCCTGATTGGTGATCATATTTGTGATGTTGAACCGTCTCTATATAGTTGAAATGATGGGGCATGTGAGGAAAATATGAGTGATGGTTTCCTCTTGGTCTTTACAACTAGGGCAATTGGGGTTTATATTGATTCCAATATGGTGGAGATATGAGCGGCAATAAATCTTATTATGGAGGATTTGCCAAAAGAAATATTTTATTTTATTAGGACAAGGTATTTCCCATATCCACACAAAGTCTTGATTACTAGTGTCTCCTTCGTTTAGTAAGCCCGTTTGGGCTGAGTCTCCAAAGGGATTTGTCTATACTTTGGAGGGGTACTAGGATAGAGTTAATTTTGTCCATGATTGAGGGAATAAAAGTAAAGGAAGTTTTTTGAAAATTCCATCTTCCTTTGTGGTATTGTTTCTTAATAGGAAGGGTAGCTTCATTACAATTTAAAGGGCCCTCAATGCTAGCTCTAAGAGTTAGGATTTGAGGGATCAATTGGGTCTCCCAACTGTTGAGATTCGAGTTTTTACCAGGAAGCCATTGAATACCTTGGTTACAAGTTTTCCAGCTAGTAACAACACTTTTCCATATGAAGGAGGTGTGTTTGAAATTCTTCTTGCAGTATTTGCGGATTAGGATTTGCCCAGGTGAGGAGGTATTATTAATAAGCCTCCAAGAGATACCACTGAGTAAAACTTTATTTTTCGAAAGAGCATCTTTCATTCCTAGTCCTCCTATAGCTTTAGGCTTGGTAACTATGTTCCAATAAATAAGGTGAAGTTTTTTATGATTAGATGTAGTGCCCTAAATAAAATTTCTTTAGATTTGATCAATAAGTTTAAGGGTCTTTTTGGGGAGCAATGTGAATTGCATAGCATGATTTGGAATAGAACTGAGGGTAGCAAGGGATAAGGTAGTCCTAACTACTATGTTTAGAAAATTGGTTTTCCGATTTGAAAGTTTGGCCCGCATTTTCTCAATTATGAATTGGTAGTCAGTTGCTTTTGAGGCATTGTTAAGGATTGAAAATCCCAGATAGTTACCAAACGTATTGGTTGTGCTGATATTAAATCCCGAGGCAATTTCATTGGTGACTTCGATAGGACAATTTTGAGAGAACAAAATCTTTGATTTTCCCCTATTGATTTTTTGACCAAACATGTTGCAAAATTTATTGAGGCATTCTTTGATGGTTTGGAGGTTTTTTTTATCAGCTTTTGCCATGAGGGTAAGATCATCTGCAAAAAATAAGTGGGATATACTAGTGTGGTGGTTGCTAAGGCCAATAGGGTCCCAAAGGTTGAGGTCTACTTGGTGGCATATTAGACGAGATAGCATTTTCATACTCAAAATGAATATAAAGGGGGATAGGGGGCATCCTTGCCTGATACCCCTACTTGGTGCAAAGAAAGAGGTTGTAGCACCATTTACTAAAATGGCAATATTACTAGTGCTGATACAATTCATGATGAGCTTCTTTATATTTTTATGGAATTGAAAGTGACAAAGGGTTAAATAGATGAAAGACCATTCTAATCTATCGAAAGCTTTTTCCAGGTCTAATTTTAGAATAATGTGACCCTTTTTCTCTCTCATTTTGTTAAATTGGCACATCAACTCTTGGATTATAATAGAATTATCAGAAGACCTTCTCCCTTTTAAGAAACTAGCTTGGAAAGGACTTATAATTTGATTAAGGAAAGGTTAAATTTTATTAGCAATAATTTTTGTAATGATTTTATAAATAGTATTACAAAGTCCTATGGGTCTAAAGTTTTTCAGGTTATTGGCATTGGGAACTTTGGGGATTAGACAAATGTAGGTGTTGTTGAAATCAGGAGGTAGAGATTGAATATTAAACACTTGAGTAAATAGATCTATAATTGATTTGCCTACAATACTCCAATATTTCTGATAGAAGAAGGGATGCATACCATCCGGTCCTGGAGATTTAAAGGGTTTGAATGAAAAGACTGCCTCGTAAATTTCACCCTTAGAAATATGGTCATCCAAGATAGAGATATCAGTGTTATTAAAAACCTTTGGATTGTTTTTTATAAGAGACCAATTAGTAGCAAAATGATCTGTTTTGAAGGTATTGACAAAGTAGTTGAGTGTGTGATCTAGGATTTTGCTAGGTTAGTTGATCCAATTACCAGATTTGTCTTTGAAATAAATGATTTTGTTTTTCCTAGCTCTATTGGTTGCACTAATATGGAAGAATTTTGTGTTCGCATCACTTTCTTGAACCCAGATCATTTTGTCTCTAATTTTTCAGTATTCATCTTCTAATTTGAGAATATCTCTATACTCTTGTTGAAGTTTAGATTCAAGATTTTGTTAAAAAAATAATTAGAGTGATAGTTATTAGAGCGTTGGATGCCATTTAGTCTAGCAATAATCCTAGATTTCTTAAGGTGAGTATCTCCAAAATATTTCCTACTCCACTGGATAATATTTCCTCTAAAATTTTTGGAGCTGTGGATATAGTTGGAGTTACTCCAACTATTTCTAACTAGATTTATAAAATTCGGGTGACGGCACCAAAATATTTCTAATCGAAAAGGTTTTTTAAAGGAGGTACATTTTTTAGGGTTACAAGTGATCAATAAGGGGTTGTGGTCCGAGTGAACCCTAGGGAGATAGGTAATGTAAGCTTTCGGAAATAGCTCAATCCATTCCTTATTAGCAAACACCCTATCTAATCTTTCTAGAATGAGACCTTTGTTTTTTTTTTTATGTTAGACCAAGTAAATTTGGGACCTTTAAAACCTATGTCAATTAGGTTTCAATAGTTAATAAAATCCCACAGTACCTTAGCTCTATTTTGATTAATTCTTCTACCTCCTAATTTCTCATCGGAGCTTAGAATGTCATTGAAATCCCCCTATCACCCAAGGACCTCTAATTTCTCCATGCATGTCTAATAAATTGTTACACATAGTGTTCCTAAGTTTACTATCAGTACTAGTATAAATCGAAGTAAAATACCAAGTTTTGTTAAGGGAAAATACCTCAGTAGTGGCACTAATTTCCTGGCTTCTACGAAAAAAGCTATGAACCATGACCTTGGTATGGTCCCACAAGATAACCATACCTCTCGACTGTCCATCTACTGGAATCTCAATCATATCTGTGAATCCAAAGGGGTTGAGGAGGGGAAGAAGGCTGTCCATCTTGGTTTCCAGAAGAGTAACAATACTAGGGTGATGAGTATCTATTAGATCCCTGAAGCTTAGTCTAAAACTGTCATTGTTGCCCCCTCTTATGTTCCAAATGATGAAAGTGGTCGATCTATTCATATTTAACAATGGGTTGTTTAGGTCTCCATTCTCTCTCATTCTTCTTGGAAATATGGGATTCCTCCTCTGAAAAGGAAGGAGAATCATTGCGTGTTTTCCTACGGTAGGGTCTGCTGGAGGTCTTATGTCCATTGTACACTTATATAGTGCCATTGGACAGTAGAGAATTTGCTTCTGCTCTTGCCTCTCCATAAATAGAAAGATTTTTAGCTCGTTTAGGTTTGAATCCTCGACCACATTTTGAGGGATCAAGTTTATAGGATCGATTTCTTCTTCCATTGCGTGCTCCATTTGGTTTTGTATTTGATGAGAGTGAGGGGTTTGAATGGCTTGGACATCTAGTACAACTAGAGGTGGGAATGATTTGCATGTGCATTCCAAGGGGTGAATACTGGATTTATGGTGGATAGGAATTTCGGGGTGAAGAAGGGTAGATCCACCGCTGGAGTTGGGTTCTGAATTGGGATAAAGTTGAGAGGCAAGTTTAGTCCCCCCTCATGGCTTGGATTTGGTTGGTGGTGAGAGTTGGGGCTATAGAGTTGAGGATGTTGTTCAATCATACTTGGTTGATGTAGCTGTTCATTGCAATGCGAACTCCTTCGGATATCAGTTGAGCAATGTAGTGAGAATTCTGGATCACTATTACTATTTTCCTCCCTTCCAAGGTGATGTTGAAAGAGAGTGCATAGCCTAGAATACCCATCTCTACCCAAGATAATGGTTTGTGGTTCTGAAGAAGAGGTGGTTGGATTAAAATCCTTTTTGGTTGATTGTTTTGGTTCTGATTCTGGTGGTTTTGAGGAAGATTGTGTTCCATATATGAGTTGAGAGTTATTCTTTGGAGTTGAATAAGACGGTGGCGTCTTCTTGCCGAGATTGGGATTCCGGGAATTTTCGATAGGATTTGTACAATTTAATGGGTAGGATGGAACAAAAGGATTAGTAGAGTTAGTGTTTCCTAGGATCTCAATGATTGGATTATTTCTTTGCATGCAAATTGACTGGTTTGGCATGTATTTAATTGAGATTTTTTGGTTCAGGAGTGGATTGGGATGAGGTGTCTTTTTGTGAGGAATGTCAATAGCCATTTGTTCATTGGCTTGGTTCTTTCACGATAGGTGTTTCTTGTCAGATGCTGCATGCAAGGGAAGGGAATTGGTTAGGGTAGTATTACACGTTAGAGGGGCATTTGATGGAGGATAAGTAGGGCCTTCATTAATGGGGGGTGTGTTGTAAGGTAGGGTAGTAGTTTGGGTATTATTAGGGCTTGATTGGGTTAGAGAGGTGGTGGATATAGCTGGTAGGGTGGGAGGTTGAATGTGTGGGGTGTAAAGTGGACCCATTACATTATCTAAATTTTCATTAGTAATAACCTTATTAGGGATATCAGTATTTTGGCTATTATTAACGGAATTTATATTGTGGTTTTTGGAAATACTATCGTAATTAATATTGATAGTGTTTGTGATAAGGTTGTTACTAACGTTATTAGAGTAATTATCGTCTAAGTTAGTTTTTTCCAACAGGTGGAAATTGTTCGAGTTTTTTCTAGGGATTATGGGGAGGGCTGTTTTGCAGTTATTAGAAGATTGTAACTGGTGAGTTCTAGATTTGTAACAAAATTTTTGGGAGGAGAGAAATTTACCTGACTTGGCTTCAAAAATATTAACGCTAGTACTTGGTTCTTGTTTATTCTCTGGGATTTTGAGGCACTTTTTGAGGGATCCCTTCGTTTACCTCTGTTGAAAAGGGACTATTTGCCATAAGCCTTCAAGCTTTGTTTGCCTAGTTTGGGGTGCTTCCACTTCCTTGATGTGTGGTTCCTGCCTTTGGCTGGTCTTGGATTGATTGCACTGAGTTGTTACATGGCCTAAGTGGCCACATGTTGTACATAGAAGTTTGTCACCTTCATAGTGGATATGTTGTTTGTGAGATCCTATAAAAAGAAAAGGGGTGACAGATTTGTTTAGGGAAAGTTCCACACAGAGACGAGCATATCTCCTTCGGAGGGCTGCCGACGTACAAGCATTAACTTTCAGGAGTCTTCCTATTAAGCTTCCCACTTTTTGTAGTATTTCCTTGTCGTAAAATTCAGTGGGAAGTTGGGAAAGTCTAATCCAGATCGCAGTAAAAGATTGTGTTGCTTTAGATGCTACAAAGTTTGGAATCCATTGTTGGATTGAGAGAAAGTGACCATAGATAAACCATGGACCTTTTTGGAATACATTAGCCATGTTCTCTTCTTTAATGAATCGAACAATATAGTAATCTTCCCCTAGGTCAATTAATGGAAAATTTTCTGATGGTTTCCAAAGGTCTATTAATTTTTTCTTCAACAAATCATGTGTGATTCTTTTCCCTTGTAACTTAATGATTAAAGAGTATCTCTAGGGATGGTAGATTCTTTGTTTGTCTTCCATCGTAATAGGGACTGAGATTTTATACTCCTGGGAGGGATTTAATGGGTCGCTTGGGATCTCTGTTCCATAGTGGAAGTCCATTGGGGCTTGTTCTATAGGTGGTGGATCATAGGTTAGATCTATATTAAAGCTCATATCTTTGTTAAGGAGCTTGTCCTTAAAGGAGATAGGTTCCTTTGCCATGGATTTGATCTCCATGGGACTAGTGGTGGAGTTGTTATCCGGTGGTTTGGGGAGGATCGTTGAGGAGTTGGGTATTGGTGGCATTTAGAGAAACTGGTGGTGTTTCAGCAACAGAGTTTGCTACTATGGGCTTGTTCTTGTTATATTATAAATAACTCCACTCTTACGACAACACACTGGTATAGCTATTGTTTCATACTTTGAATTCCTGACCAAAAAACTTGACCTTGCTCACAAATTGAAATGTTGTTTTCTCTTTGTTCTTTCCTTACCATGAGTTTGAAGTCTTCGATTCTAATTCTAACGTTTGAAGTTTGTTATGTAGAACACTCTTCCAAAACTACTTTTATATCAGCGATAATAATATACATTTCAATGCGTCCAGTTTTCGTTATTTCTTTTATTTGACAATGTATCACTACTACTACACGCTCTAATGTGAAACCAACACGAATTAGATGCGTTATGCATAAATAATGCCACCTCAATCAATCTAATAGAGAAAGCTGTGATGATTTGGTTAGATAGTGCACGGTTGAAAAGAACTGTCAGTGTCTCAGCATGATGAAGTGCTTATGTTGAAAATACTTGAAGGCCCATTTCTTTTTATTTAATGGTGGTCTAGTGTTGAATGATTCATATCTCAATCTATTAGGTACACTCTTCCACAAATAACGTACATTTGCTTCCGATAGGTTTGGTTAGTTTAAATTTTATATGATCTTTAAATCACTATATAAGACGTTGTTTACTTAATGATTCATATGAATTTAAATTTTTACTGTTGCTCTGGACCATTATCACCACATAACCACCACAACATCTAACGCTCAACAACCGTCGCCAGTCATCCAGCCACCACAACAATCACCAGCCTCCACGCTCGTACAACTACTTCGCCAACCACCACTTTCAGCATCAACCATCATCATCATCACAATCATTATCTTTAGCAACCACAAACCACACTCTATAAAAATAACTTAGTAACAACTCAACCGGTCATTATGAGTATTGTAGACTCGTTCTCCCGTTTATTACTTATTGTATATTCAATTATGGTTATGTGACTTGCCGGGGTGGTTGGTTTGGTTCCGGGGATGTTTTGGGACACTTAGTCCCAAGATTGGAAGCCTAAGTTGAAAGAGTTGACCGGATATTGACTTATGAGTAAACAAATCTGGAATGAAGTTTTGATAGTTCTGATAGCTTCGTATGGTGATTTGGACTTATAGATTCGTTCAAATTTTTATTTGAAGGTCCGTAGGTCGCTTTGGCTTGAATTGGCGAAAGCTGGAAAGTTGAAAAGTTTGACAAGGAGTTGACTTTGTTGTTATCAAGCTCAAATTTTGGTTCTGGAAGTTGAAATAGTTCCGTTGTATCATTTATGACTTGTGTGCAAAATTTTAGTTCAATCAGAATTGATTTGATGTGTTTCGGCATTGGTTTTGAGAAGTTGGAAGTTCAATAGGCTTGAATTGGGGTGCGATTCGTGTTTTTGATATTCTTTGATTTGATTTGAGACCTTGACTAAGTTCGTATGATGTTTTAGGATGTGTTGGTATCTTTGGATGGGGTACTGGGGGCCTCGGGTGTGATTCAGATTGAAATCAGATTAAATTTTGGACTTGTGAAATTGTTGGTGTGCTCATGTCTGGTGTAACCGCATCTACATGGAAATGGCCGCAGGTGCAGAGTCGCAGATGCGACTGGCGATGTGCATATGCGGAAGTGAGTTGGGGAATGTTGGATTGCAGATGCGAGAGGGGATCTGCAGAAGCGGAGTCGCTTATTCGGGGAGGAGACCGCAGAAGCGGAATTGAGCAAGAAGTGGGCCGGTGAGGTATTTCCGCGAAAGCGAACATTTGTGCGTAAAGTGTGTCGGTAGATGCGTTTGGCTCACGCATGTGCAATGATGCAGGTGCGGTCTTCAGGCGGCAGAAGTGGAGAGGCGAAGCTTAAGTGAGCTCCGGAGATGCAGAGATTTTACCACAAATGTGTTTCCGCAGAAGCAGATGTAGGATTACAGGTGTGTGCGTCTTGGCAGTGTTATAATTCAAAAGGGTTCCGAGTTTTCTTGATTTGTGGACTTTGTAAACTCATCTAGTAGCAATATTTGAGAGGAATTTCACTAGATTTCAATAGATAAGCAACTTTTGATCATTTTTAGTCATTAATATTGAATAACCATTGAATTTCCCACCTAGTTTAGGTGTTTTGAGGTAACATTTTGGGGATTTTTGACGCATATATTGGAGAGTAAGATTTGGGGATTTAAGTGTCGATTTGTGGTCAGAATTGGATGGTTGGATTCGTTATTGAATAGGTGTTCGGATTTTATGAATTTTGTCAGGTTTCGAGGCTTTGCCCAAGGTTGACTTTTGAATTTGGTTAAAAAACTTAGCTTTATCCTATGGAATCGATTCATAAAGCTTGTATTGATTATATTAAGTTGTTTGTGGTTAGATTCAAGTCGTTTGAAGGCCGATTCGCGAGGCAAGGGCTTGTAGGAGTTGTGATTTGCGCGGTTTGAGGTAAGTAACACTTCTAAACTTGGTATTGAGGGTTGGAATCCCTGAAATATACGTTATGTGGTTGGTGTTGAGATGATGGACATACTAGGTTATGGGCGTGTAGGTGTGCACCGTGGTTATTATCACTCAAATGATTCTGTGGTACTGTGTAGTTATCTAGTCTTGTTTGTATCCATATAATTCCTACATGTTAAAGTAATTGAGCTGTGATCCATATTAGAAATCATGTTAGGGCTATGTGCTTATTCTGTTTGGACCCATTAAGGTCATTGTGAGCCCGAGAGACTAGAGAGATTGACGACTGAGTTGGGGCCTAAGAGCCAAATTGTGAGTGACATTTATGGGATCAGGCTTCCCATCATAGCAGTTGTTTATGGGATCAGGCTGCACACCGCAGCATGCCATGTTGGATTTGTATTAGCGCTTAGGTAGGATCCACCCCTCCAGAATGATTGTGTGTACTGAGTGACTGAGAGTGATGAGTGGGAGTGTGAGACAGTGAAATAGAGTACTTTGAGAGTGTAAGTATATGAGTTTATCACTGTGATACATTACATGTGACATGTATATTTGACATGTAGACATAGAGATGTAACCTTCCTCATGCTAGCTATACTTGGCATATTTTGTAGTATTGAGCTTAAATTGTTGAACTTTAAAGCATGTATAGATTTTTGTACTGTGTACGAATTGATTATAGGATTTATCTGAGTTATTACTGTCATTTCCTTCTTATATCTGTACTATTATTATTTGGATTTGGACTGTACGAGACCGCTCCCGATCCCGAATAGTGGGATGGCACGGGCTTTCGCCCAAAATCAAAACAAAGCATACCCGGCAGCTTTAGAGCAATTCAAGCGAAGCTTAGTCGAATATCCAGTTGAGGCTAAGTCACATACCAACAACCAACATGAGACCCAAGTTAAAGTCGTGGACAACCCTCGAAAAACCTCCTCGGTATCGGTGTATCCAGACAGATTCCCAATAGAGAAGCTGGCACTGAATGAACGGAGCCATCATCCACACGACACGAACGGAAGAAACGATCTGAGGTACCGTGCATCTCGCAACAACAAGGCAGTAGCCCGAAGACGACACCTTCGAGGAACCTCCAATGGTACCAGATTCAACAAGATACAACCGGCAAGGAAACCTCGCCCGATGGAGCTCAACTTCAACGTTGCAATTCCAAGCATAGTGGTCACCATAAGTTAAGCCGGGAACTCCGGGTGGCTTGGACTGTTGCAGGATAGGTGGTTGGTTAGTCATTTCTCGATACCTCAGGTACTGGCTCGGAGCGAGGAAATATTTTTGGTGCTGCCATACCGAGAGTCTCCGGGCGGCTCTATAGCTGAGAGATAGCCAAATGTTGTTCCTGCAACATTTGGCTGGGATTTTTGGGCTTCTTGTTGGTTAGCGTGTTGCGCATCGCTGTTGGAGTGCAAGACTTTGTTACTCCGCTGTGCAGCATACTAATCCACATCCGCTCGAACCTATCTAGATGCGTTATCGAGGTATTGTAGTGTCGCGCTAGCCGTTCGGATGACCATCTTGTTTTCTTTGCGATTTTTGGGGTTATCATCCTCGATTTGCCTTATCGAGCTGATCATTAACCTGAAATCGAAAGATCTTGGACAAGAAAAAGTGTGAAAGATGTCGTGCATTTGAGTGACGAAACTAGCAAGAAAATAATCACTACTATTTTTAGCCCCACGGTGGGCGCCAAACTGTTTACTGTAAAAATGGTAACAATATTTAAATTTATAAATGGTATTCTAAAATTACGTGATCTATTCCCGAGCTAGTTTGTAAGGGCGATTAGTGCTAAAACATGGAGCAAAATAGTAAAGATCGAGTTAGCCAAAACGATAATCGAACGAGTAAGGGGACGTTCCCGAGCTTAGAGCAAGCCAATAGGTACCTCGAAGCCAGGCCTCGAGCCTATCTCGGTCTTATTGAGGGTAGTCGGGAAGGGATAATAGGTAAGGATATAGATAAACAAGGCTTTATACCGTCAATCTTGAACTAAATGACGAAGAACAAACGAAGAAAAATAAAATGCTAGAGCGACCTCGGGGTCGAAGAACACTGATAACTTAGAAGAAAGAGAGAGAGAGATATTATTACTTGTTGGAGAAGTGGAGCAACATCAGTCCCTTATAAGGTAGGGCGAGTCCCCTTTATATAAGAGAAAGGACTCGGTAAAGTATGTATATATCATTTACAAGAGTAGAAAGATGGGATGGCTTATCGCACGTCATCTCAGTAGGCTACAGATAGACCGGCCCTGTTAGGTGTAGCCATGTGCTTCGGAGACCTCTTTTCTCACCCTGACCTCGGGCCACGCTTCCTTCGATTCAGACCTCGATGAGCCCTGAGGCCGAGAACTCGATTGTGGCCTTCCACCCTCGGGGTCTCGGGGAAGGCTTCCAAAATTGTCTTGATAGCAAAAATCAAGTCTTCTGATTTTACCGCGTATAATTTTTTTAAAAGACAGAGAATATAACGACTCGGCCGGTTGTTATGAGTATTGTGTCCTTATTTCCTTATTTATTTCTTATTCTATGTTCAATTATGGTTATGTGACTTGTCGGGGTGGTTGGTTTGGTTACGTAAATATCTTAGAATAAATTAGGACACTTAGTCCTAATGTTGGAAGCCTAAGTTGAAAGAGTTGAACGGATGTTGACTTAGAGTAAAATGACTCCGGAATGGAGTTTTGGTGGTTCCGATAGATTTGTATTGTGATTTTTGACTTAGGAGTACGTCCGGATTTTGATTTGGAGGTCCCTAGGTTGTTTTGGCTTGAATTGGCGAAAGTTGAAGGTTTGGAAAGTTAAGAAGTTTAACCTAGAGTTAACTTTGTTGTTACTGGGCTCGAATTTTGGTTCTGGAAGTTGGAATAGGTATGTTGTGTCATATATGAGTTGTGTTCAAAATATGAGGTCAATTAGAGTTGATTTGGTTTATTTCGGCATTGGTTTTAGAAGTTGGAAGTTCAATAGTTCATTAGGCTTGAGTTCGGGTGTGATCCGTGTTTTTGATGTTATTTGATGTGACTTAAGACATCGACTAAGTTCTTATGATGTTTTAGGATGTGTTATTATGTTTGTATGTGGTTCCGGGAACCTCGGGTGTGATTCAAATTGAAATTGGATTGAATTTTGGATTTGTGAAATTGCTGGAGTTCCCAAGTCTGGTGCAACTGCACCTGCGTGGAAATGCCCACAAGTGCGGAGCCGTATATGTGGTTGGAAATGTGCAAGTACGAAGGTGAGTTGGGGACTATTGGATCTCATATGTGAGGGGGATCTGCAGAAGAGAAGTCCCTTCTACGGGGAGGAGATCACAGAAGCGGAATTGAACAAGAGGTGGGCTGGTAAGGTATTTCCGCAAAAGCATACATTTGTGTGCAGAAGTGCATTCGCAGATGCATTTGGCTCACGCAGGTGCAATGACACAGGTGTAGTCTTCAGTCCGCATAAGCGTAGAGGTGGAGCTTAAGTGAGTTCCACATATGTGGAGATTTTACCGTAGAAACGGATGGACGATCGTAGGTGCGAAAGTTTTGGCAGTGTTATAATTCGAAATGGTTCCAAGTTTTCTTCATTTGTGGACTTTGAAAGCTCAGCTAGTGGCAATTTTTGAGAGGCATTTCACTATATTTCAAGAAGTAAGAAACTTTTGATCTTTTTTATTCATTAATATATGATACCCATTGAATTTTCCACATAGATTAGGTGTTTTTTAGGTGACATTTTGGAGATTTTTGACCCATGTATTGGAGAGAAAGATTTGGGGATTTGAGTATCGATTTGTGGTCGGAATTGGATGATTTTGGTATGGTTGGACTGGTTATTGAATGGGTTTTTGAATTTTTTTGAATTTTGTCAGATCTAGAGGTGTGAGCCCGGGGTTGACATTTTGAATTTGGTTAATGAACTTAGCTTTATCGTATGAAATCGATTCCTATAGCTTATTTTGATTATATTAAGTTGTTTATGGCTATATTCAAGTCGTTCTGAGGCTGATCCATGAGGCAAGGGCTTGTAAGAGTTGTGATTTGCACGGTGTGAGGTAAGTAACACTTCTAAGCTTGGTATTGAGGGTAGGAATCCCTAAAATACATGTTATGTCTTTGGTGGTAGGGTGACACACATGCTAGGTGACGAGTGTGACGGCGTGTACCGTGGTAACTACTGGCTTGGATGATAATGTGGTATTGTGTATTTATCTAGTCTTATTTCTATCCATGTAATTTCTATGTGTTAAAGTAATTATGCTGTGATCCATGTTAGAAATCATGTTAGGGGTATTTGTTTATTCTGTTGGGACCCACTAAGGTCATTTCTGTCGTTGAATTATTTGCTTAAGTTGCAATTATGTGCCTCAGTCATATTTATTCATTGCATATCATAACCCAGTCTCTATTATCATTTGCTGTTACACCATGTTATCATTGTCTGGGATGATTGATATGAGATTTGTGAGCCGGAGAGACTAGAGAGATTGATGATTGAGTTGGGGTCTAAGAGCCGAATTGTGAGTGATATTTATGGGATTGAGCTGCACGCCGCAATAATTGTTTATGGGATCGTGCTGCACACCGTAATAGTTGTTTATGGGATCAGGCTGCACTTTACTATAGTTGTTTATGGAATCGGGCTGCATGCCGCAGTATGCCATGCTGGCTTTATATTAGCTCTCGGGCAAGATCTGCCCCTCTAAAGTCTGACATACCAGTACTGAGTGCATGTTCCATACAATGCTAAGTGATTGTGCGTGATTGAGAGTGATAAGTGGGATTGTGAGACAGTGAAATTGAGTACTCTGAGAGTGTGAGTTCATGAGTTTATCACTGTGATGCATTACATGTGACATGGATATTTGACATGTAGACATAGAGAAGTTACATTCCTCATGCTAGCTATACTTGGCATATTTTATCAGTATTGAGCTTAAATTGTTGAACTGCAAAGCATGTATATGTTTTTGTTTTTTACACGAATTGATTATAGGATTTCTTTGAGTTATTACTATCATTTCCCTATTAAATCTGTATTGTTCTTATTTGCATTTGGATTGTACCTTTCTGAGCTCGTCATTGCTTTCATCCCAATATTAGTCATGTTACTTATTGGGTACATTGGGTCGGTTGTACTTATATTACACTCTACAATTCAAGTACATCTGGACATGGTGGTTGCTAGACTTGGAGTAGTATCTGCCCCGGCTTCGGCCTCTCATGGCTCTAATAAGGGGCGCAGGTGTCTGATCGTCGGATCCAGCAATGCGTGTGCTCACCATCTGTAAGATTATAGAAAGTCAAAGATTTGGTTTTTGAAGTCACTTAATTCACATGATAAGGAATAAACGAAGTGGAGTTTTCCTAATAGTTCTGTAGCCTCTCGTAGATAAGTACAGATATCTTTGCACCGATCCGCAAGACTTTACTAAACCTTCTTATGACTCGTAACACCTATGAACCTAGAGCTGTGATACCAACTTGTCACGCCCCAATTTCACACCTTAGGATGTCATGATGGAACCTAGTCTCTAAGACTAAGTATGCCTAATATTCAATAACAAATTAACAAGAATAATTAAATAGGAATACTAAAGTAAAACTGAATAATAAACTTCCAAATAGGATCACAACCACAACTCTCCCAAAACTAGTGGAACTGAGTCATAAGCTCTATAAAATAATGTAGAATGTATACTACAACAATGTATGAATAAGAAACAATATTATGGAATGATTTGGAAGGTGACTTCGAGGCCTGCGGACGTCGAGCAGGTATACATTGAAGTCTCTGGGAAGTAGTTAATAGTCAATCACTAACATCTAGCACGGGCAGATATACCTGGATCTGCAACAAATGATGTGCAGAAGTGTAGTATAAGTACACCATAACGGTACGCAGTAACTATCAAGCCTAACCTCGATAGAGTATTGACGAGGCCAGGTCAAGACACCTATTAGGATATAAATTATAGAATGAAAACATAATAATGAGAAGCAATAGAAATCAGAGGAATAAATGATGTGAAACAAGTTAGTAACATAGGCTAATGATAGAATTATAACCATAGAGAAAACATAAGGAAGCAATTGAAGAGAACCACAATAGTCAAATACGGACATTAGCTAATAAGACAATGATTAATAAAAGCATTAAGAAATGTTTCCACTAATAACTCTTTACAACATGAGGTAAACAACAAGAATCACAAACGAGGTACCACCTCATATACAACAAAATCTCACCAGAGGTACGACCTCGTGTATAACAAGAATTACAACTGAGGTACCGCCTTGTATTCATATTTCTCAATTTCAATCACAATATTTTCTTTATATCACCGTCATGAGCTTATATTTAGTTCTAAAAATGATTTTTTTCCCAAAATAGCTACCCCCATATTAGCCCACCTTATCACAGCGCGTGGCTTTAAGTACTTTCCCTACTAGCAACACGCGTATCAAGCTCACCTTATCTCACTCCATGCGTATCAACCCCAAGCCTTATATCATCGTATGTGTATCAATATCGCAACATAATCACAACTCGCACCACAAGTGCCCATATGCCACAACTTGCCAAAAGAATCAAAATCAATGTCTCCATAACAAATAGCCCAAGGCTCAACCACAACGTGTATAAGAATCTCAACAATGACAAAATAAGAGTGAATAGCTCAATAAGAAAGATATCTCGGCAATTAAAAACTTCGCCTGAAAGGGATAACGACATTCTCAACTTTCACACTAATAACTCAACAATAAGATATTTAACGATATAACAACTTCAATTACAAGTAACTCAACAATTTAGAGATGCAATAAAATACAAGGAAGGCAATAACTTCAACTAAAGCATAACAGATAAAATTAGCAAGTAAGAGGTCAAACAATGTCTTAACAATGTCAAATAATCATATAAGGGTAGATTAGCACATGAAAGGGTGGAATAACAATGAACAATATAACATGTTAAGGCAATTCAATTGAAAGCATGATAAAATTCTAAATAGCCTGAGTTGGTCAAATACCAAATATAGACCGTGTACCGACTCGTTACATTGTGTACACGGCTTCCACACAACATAATTAGCACAATAAACTAATTCCTAAGGGGCAGTTCCCCCACACAAAGCTAGACAAGATACTTACCTCAACTAGGCCAACTCAACCCTCGAAAATAGATTTTCCCCTAAAATTTGCCTCCACACGGCTCAAATTTAACAAAAATTGACTCAATATCATCAAATAATGCAAGGAAAAATAATTACAATAGATAAAGATATGATCTTTACAGTTTTCCCAAAAAGTCAACAAAAGTTAACCCGGGGTTTGCCTAGCCAAAATCTGGGTCCCAGGGTATATTCCGACTATGCCTAGCCCCAGGAGTCCATATATATGATTAGTTTCAAAATTCGAGTCCAAACCGACTCTCAAAACTCAATTTCTCATTTTTCAAAAACTTGACAAAATTTACCAATTTCTCCTCTTTGGTTCACACAATTGTGTTGTTAAATCTAAGATATATTAATGAAATATAGTTGAAAATTAATTAGAATCACTTACCCAATGTTTGTAGATGAAAATCCCCTCTCCAACTTGCCTCCTACCTAGACTAGGGTTCTAAAATGAGAGAATATGTAGAAAGATCCCGACTCCCAGCTCTTATGACCAACTGCAGATGTCGCATTTGCATAATGTGAATCCTCACAATTGCGAATTAGGGATCGCATTTGAGAACCTTGATAACCTCAACAAAAGTCGCAATTTCGACAAAGACTTCGCAAGTGCGAAGCTGGCCATTATTGCAAATGCGACCAAATGCTCGCAGTTGCGAACCAGCCCTCAAGCATGCTGGTTTTGTAAATGCGGAGGGAAAGTCGCAATTGTGACATTTTACCACCCCATGCCACCTTCGCAATTGCGAGGATGTTTCTTGCAATTGCGATAACTGAACACCAGCACACCAAAAATTCCATTTTTAGTCCAAAACATTCTAAAACATGTCAGAAACTCCTTTGAGCCCTCGAGGCTCCAAACCAAATATCAACACAAGTCTAAAATTATCATATGAATGCGCTCGCGTGATAAAAACACAAAAGTAGCATCTAGAACTACGAATCGGGCACTAAAACACATGAATTTTAAATTAAATTTCAAGAAATTCTAGAATTGCAACTAAGCGTCTGAATCCTATCGATTCAACTCGAATTGATATCAAATTTTCCAGACCAGTTCTAAATAGAATAACGGACCTATTCCAAAACCCAAAATCAAATTTCGAACCCGATAGAATAAAATAAACCTACAGTCAAATTTTTTAACTTTAAATTGCAAATTTTCGGTAAAACAACACAAACCAAACTACAAACTTCTGAATTAGATTTTGAGCATACACTCAAGTCAAAAATCACAATACAAAAGGATATCGGAGCTATCAAAACACCGTTCCAGGTTCTTTTTCACAAATGTCAAAGATTAGTCAACATTTCTAACTTAAGCTTCTAAGTCAAGAACCAAAGGGTCTAAATCACCCCGAAACCTTTCTGGAATGAAACTAACCAACCCCATATGTCATAAAACTATAAACACACAGGTGTGAAGCATCAAAAGAGTAAACGAGGCACAGTTACACAAAGCGACCGGTCAAGTCATTGCGCTAGTTGTCTAAAATTACATGTAATTTTTATACTAAGATTGCTTATGCTGCATACAATAATCAACACTAACCTTTTCTACCAACAATGACCACCAATAATGTCACATCCCTAAAATTTTACCAAGTCGTGATTACACCTAACTGTCACGGCCCGAAATCCCATCATGATGGTGCCAACCGCTCGCTAGGCAAGCCAACACTTTATAATATCAACAATGTCCAATCATTAAGCCATTAACTGATTTAAGAAAATAAAACAAAAAAAATATGTCATAGTTGAAACATTAAATATCTATAAATCTCATACCATGTCCATATGACCATAACTGTCTCACAAACTCTTCCCCAAATCCAGGTTCACATCTAGTCATAAGCATCAAATAAGAGTACAAAAATCTCAACTAAATAGAAAGTTTTGTCCATAAATGGCAAATATAAAGACATATATAAAGTGTAGGTAAGGAAATAGTAGGGAACGAAGGACCCCATGTGCTACGGATCGAATCACATATGCTCATCACGAAGTCTCCTAATAGAACTCCTAGTCCGTTGGGTGTATGCCACCAAAACTAGCCTCAGAACCTACACAAAAATGTATAAAAGTGTAGTATGAGTATAAAATACAGTACTTAGTAAGTATCAATAGCCTGGAAAAAGTAGTGGCGAGAGGCCAATAGTCGGACCTACTATTAGCTCAATAATTATAAGTGGCATGAACAATACATGACGTAAAGCATGATATCTTCAGTCAACTCTGCCATTAACATAATAGTAATGTCGATATGTAAACATGATTTTCAAAATAGGAGATATCACACAATATCAGGTATCTCAAATATTTCACAGTCAGGATATAGGGTAGTCAATAGTCAATAATCATAAGAGACACTGCATGAGTCTAAGCTACCAATACAAGCTCACAGCCAAATACCAATTCTACGCACGAATCTATATAACTGACACATATTGTGTGTCCAAACCTATACCAATATGAATATCTTGAGCTCATAGGGCCAAAAGTAACATGGGTAATCACCTGACCTTGAAGAGGTGGTACAAATCCAAGCACCAATGCAGCATGCAACCCTATCCATTAATAAATATAATAATATTATAGCATGCAATCCAATCCATCAATAAATACAAAAATATTATGGCGGGAAACTCGATCCACTAATATTCCTATGGCAGCATGCCACCCGATCCACACATTTATCATTGTGGCGTGCAACCCTATCCACAACAGCATCATCAATATCTATATCCACTTATAATGTCCGTGGTACCAAGACTCTCATCTTTTCACAATATTCAACTGTTATGCCCCAAAAACCGAGGAGCACGACTTGCGCTCAACCGAGTAAACCCGATTGAGCAAGCCTGCTAGGTTTCACTCTACCCAAACTAATCCATGAATAAATAGGAGATGGACTCCATTGATCATCCTTAGTAAGTATTTCATTAACAACTTCCATTTCATTTCCATTAGCAGCTTAAATTATAATTATCAAAATATTACAAGTTTTATAAATCTTTTCCAAACATCAATATTTCTACTTTAATTCCAATACATGACACTACCCACAACATGTCTACAAAGCCTCTAAACACAATTGAAGAGTAATGTAATATGAAAATGCCGGTAAAAGGGATCCGGCTATACCTCAAATATTTGATACATAACAAACAGATGAAACAGGAACCCAAAATGAAGTGGGGCTCACCAAGTCAGCTGAAAGGATGATGTGGCACTAGCTGCGACCAACACTACCTGCCATAGAAACACCTACATCTATTTAAAGACATAGCGCCCCCGGCAAAAGGGACGTTAGTGACATCGAATAACACTAGTATGTATAATTAAACACCATTTAGTTAGAAAGAACCTTCATACAAGAATAAGAAATCATAAGAATAACTCGACACTTTAAACGATCACCACATTATCAAAGAAAGGAATCATACAACTTTCACATAATATTTCCATAGCTTTTAGTTTGGGGAATTCCATACTATTCATCATTTGTTTCCAATACCACTGCTACCTTGAGCGGAGTCCGATCTCGACCCGATCTGCTAGGTTGCCTCATTTGATACATACTTTTCAATCACAATCTCATTTTCCCTTTTATTCCGGAATTCATTCAGAACACCACCGCTATCTAGAGCTGAGTCTGATCTCGGCCCGATCGGCTAGGCCGCCTTACCAAGGAATTGTTCCCTTCTCATTAATCAATTCATTTCACATATATCATTTCATAGGCACTTGGGGCCACAACTTATCACATCACTCTTGGCACTAGGCCGCATTTTTACATTATTCCCAATTTAAATTTTAGCTTTGCCATTTAGGACAGTAGGTGCTCAAAAGAGCAATTTAAATTGTAAACATGGATAAGACTTCACATAGATGGCACAATATATGAAACTTCAATCTCGATTTAAGGTCTAAGCATTTCAATACATAACTAATATCTTTGCCTCTTTCAAGTTATCAAAATAGCACATTGATCATGTTGAGACACATTTTTCACACATATAAGGTTACAACACCAATCCATGTAAAATAACAATTAATGCAAAAATTCAACTTTAATCTTACCATATTCACACAAACACCGATGATGGTCAATTTCTAAAGCACGGGGTTTAGCCATACATACCTTGTTTAGGCTTTCCTTAAGTTACTAAGACGTTCCGGAATTTCTAGCAATACCAATCTACTTTGAGACAAAACAAAATTGAACACAAATTAGGAAGGTATTCATGGTTTTAGCTCATTTGAGCATTTTACCAAATACTAGTTGAGCATCTTGATTTCAAATCTCTTTCACAAGGTTTCCTTCATTCCCCAATCCAATCTCTACTTATTTATGTTCAACAATCTTCCCGCAAACCTAATTTGTACATGCATGCATACATAATGATATTACATCCAAGAATCATACCTCAATAATCCCATCTTGTACCCAAAACTCGAAATTAAAGTCTAATGTATAGAACCTTACCTCTTAGATAAAGAACTTAAGATCGGGTTCTTTGATTCTTGAAGATTGATGCATGATTGGATGATTTGAATGTTGGGTTCCTCCTTATATCTATAAAATGCTCTCACCTCTCTCTAGAATGCTCATGAAATTACCCCAAAATGAACCCCAAAGCCTATATATTAAAATGGGGTCGGGTCATAAAATAGGAAGATTAACCCTCCGAATTCGGGTCTGCGAGCAAACGCGTCACAAAATTCGATGCCCAAAACTGGGCTACACTGGTCCAATTTGCAACCATATTTGCAATCGCAGATCGGTTATGCGGACCGAATAATCATTTTTGCAATCGCATATCTAACACAAGCTCGCATATTTCCAGCCTTTGGTAATTTGATCATAACTTTGTGTAGGAATGCCCAAATGACGAACAGTTTAAAGAGTTGGAAACTAGACTCAAAGAACTTTCATATGATATGTTGTTCATCATATAAAACCTTACAAATATTTAGATATGCTTATTCAAAGTGAGGACTTGTACAAACTCATTTGGAATCTTAGCCTATTATGAAGTTTTCACATTTGACTTAGGCTTAGGCCTTTCCTTGCGCCAAATTACTTACCATAATACTAGTACACTTATTTACCAAGTCCAATTGAGGCCCGCCATGTTAATAGCACACAAAATATTATAATTAGCCTATGTGGCACCACGAAATCCTAAATTACTTAGCGAAATTTTCCAGGGCCTTACATCAACTCTCCAACTCATAGATATATGCATATGAGGCAACATAATCAAAGCCACCAAACCATCTAAATAGAAATACTGATAAAAGCACAACTGGTTAAAATATGACTGTGAGTAATCATGTAATTCAATTCATCTCAACAATCTAATAAACAATTTTATTGTTCAAGAGCTCTATCATAATATTTAACAAGAACTAAATAAGCCATTTAACCATCAAAGCATGAAGCAATAAGACAAGTATGTGACTATGGATCAACAAGGAAGCTCAATATGTAAAGCAATCATTTATGCCAATTTCAATCAAGTTATATTTCTACACATGCTTCTAAGAATACATACGAGCCATCACATAGTCATAGAATCAATGAAACATGAATAATAATCCCACAAAGTCCAAACAAGACATAAACATAAGCCATGCATATAGCAGATATGGTTATAATCTAGCTATGAATATAAGATGTCACCTCGCCTATACATGGCTCCTAAACTGGGCAATAAATAACAAATAGGCCAAATATGGGGGGAATTCCCTCTTCAAGGATAGACAAGAGACTTACCTCAATATGGTAGTCTTCCACCTTCCAAAATAGATTTCCCTCTCAAATCAACCTCCAAACAAATCGAATCTCGAAATATATAACTCAATAACGTCAAACAATGCTATAGGAATCAATTCAAAACAATAAATCTTCAATCTTTTATCAAATCCCAAAAAGTCAACAAAATCTAGGGCCACATGGTAAAAACCTGTAATGACCTGACCGATCATTTTGAGCATTTGTACTTTGCTCGGTTGTTTGAGAATGGGAGACTTTCACGACCCAAATCCCGATCATGATGGCGCCCAACACATTGCTAGGCAAGCCCGACCATTACCCGTTAACCAATCCAATTATTAACTCAAAATTTCTAAATTAAGTAAAATCTCCTGTTTCCATAATGATAAGATGAGTGCGGAAAACAAAATAACTGAAATAACAGCCCAACAAGATCTGGTGTCACAAGTCTGAGCCTCTAAACATCTGAATAATATCCTATACAACCAAGTCTAAAGCAGAAGTACAAGAGATAACGGGAAGGAGAGATCGGGTCTTGCGGACCCCGGAAGCTACCTCGATAACTCCGCAGTAAGCTGAAGCAGTAGCAATGTATATGTCAACTGCCCTCCTGGATCCCTGTATCTGCACACAAGGTGCAGGGAGTAGGGTGAGTACTTCCAACTCAATGAGTAATAGCAATAAATAATAACTGAAAGTAAGAAAACCTGTAAGAACACTAAACAGTTCTAAAAGTAACAGTACAGGTAAGAACATCTCTAAGGAGGAAAATCCAGTATCAGTATATTACTGTCCCGCAATTATCCAACACTGCTGCGGCGCGCAGCCCGATCCTTACTAATACTGTTGCGGCATGCAGCCCGATCCAATATAATATATATAGTGTTGCGGCATGCAGCCCGATCCAATACATGTATATGTATATAATGCTGCAGCGTGCAGCCCGATCCGATATAATAGTAACTGCGCTCACTAGGGGTGTGTGCAGACTCTGGAGGGGCTCCTTCAGCCCAAGCACTATAATACTGCGTCGTGCAGTCCGATCCATATATATATTATACTACTGCGACGTGCAGTCCGATCCATATATATATATCATATATATAATACTACGACGTGCAGTCCGATCCAATACATGTATATGTATATACTGCTGCGGCGTGCAGCCCGATCTGGTATATGTCAAATACCTCACTATGGGTCCTCGACCCCTCTCAGTCCATATAGATTTGGCCTCACGGGCCCACTCAGCTAGAACATGGTATTCAACCCTAGGTATTCTCACTTAGAGCACGTTTATAGTACCGATTCATGTTATGCTTTACAACTAAGAGTACGACTAGAGTATGTGTTCAACAGGTATAGGGGTCATTTAGCTCCACAGGCTACCCTAAGGTTCTACAGATCGGCACAAGGCCCCAAACATGGCAACTAGCCCAAATATTCGGATATAAGCTCAGTCTCAGTCAATAAGTACAATAAACCATCAATTGGGATGGACTAAGTCCGAATCCCCTGTCACCATATCACCACGCTCGTCACATGACGCGTGTTTCATCTCAACATAGCACCGTATAGTGCAATTACGGGGTTTCAAACCCTCAGTATATCATTCAT
>MU747895.1:91854-166924 GCA_026770625.1 Nicotiana glauca
TCAAAATCTCACCTATCAACCGGATTCTGCCAAAATTCCAACTTTCGCCAATTCGAGCCTATTTCTACACCGGACTTCCAAATTCAATTCCGATCGCTCCCCTAAGTCATAAATCACCTCCCGAAACTAACCGAACCACCGGAATTCGCATCTGAACCCTCTAACCACATAGTCAACTTTAGGTTGACTTTTTTGAAACAAACTCCATTCTAAGAGGCTATATGCCTTATTTTCAACTAGAATCGGCCCAAATTCACCTGATAGACTCTAGTACTGATATAGAAACATGAAGCAACACAATAAAAGGGGAAACGGGGCGGTAACTCTCGTAACGACGGGCCGGGTCGTCACAGAGACACTGAGATTGATTACTTTGGGAGTGTGAGTACATGATTTCATCACCAAGATACATGACATTTGACATACGTACTTGAGATACATGATTAGAGATGCATTTCTTTCTGCTACCCGGTATTAGTGACATTTATGTACTTGTATCTTGACATGTAGGCATATTGTAGTTTTCTCATGCTATCTGAAAATGAAACATCTTATTTATTGTTGAAAGGGTTTTTTTTTTTTGGAAAATCACAGTTTTCAAGCTTACTCATATTTTTTTTTGTAATTTCAGTAAAAGAATTGGGTTTTTATTGAGATACTTGAAAAGCATGCATGTTTTCTGGAAATGTGAACGAGTTGAGCATTGTATTTCTGAGATACTTCTTTTATTAATTGTATTATGTTTTTATGAATTGTTGTTGACTATTAGTGTCCGACCGGACCTTTGTTCCAGCTCGTCACTACTTTCAACTTAAAGTTAGGTTTGTTACTTATTGAGTACATGGGGTCGATTGTACTTATACTACACTTCTGCACCTTGCATGCAGATGTTGGATGTTGATATTATTGTGTTAGATGGGAGCTGGAATTGAAGACTTACCTGCGGTTGTAGCTGCCTCTTGTTCATGATAGCCTTATTCATAAAAATCTTTTTATGTACATTTCAAATAGGCGAAATACATAAACGGCCCCTTTAAGTAGTCCCGAACGATCAGACGGTCACCTTAACTAAGCTTATTTTCAATTAGACACTTTAAGAGGCTATAAAGTGTATCTAATAAATACCGACCTAGTCAGCCTAGCTCGCGTGTGATCTACTTGCGGTTGACATGTTAAATGAGCCAATCAAATAATGACACATGTAATTTGAAATAAAAAGTTATCACATATAATTAAAGAACCGGGAAAAAACTAAAAATCAATTTCCTATTTTTTACAAAACATTCACTGTCTTTCATGGAAAAAAACAGTTCTTCCTCTTCCCCACCCCCATTTTAATTTTTGATTTTTCTCCATTTCTTCTCTCAATATTTTTCTTCTACACGTTCCCAACAAGAGTTTGCTTTATCTTTAACACAAAGCCTAGAAAATTCCAGTAGGGTTCTCTTATAATTCTTACATGTTTTTCTCCAACTCTGATTTTTAATAGTGGTTATTAGAAAGGAAATTTTGTCCAAAAAAATTAAAGAAAAAGATGAGTCAGATTCAAGATCTTGAGAAATATAAACGACAATGGTAAACTAGGGTGCAAATCACTTGCAGGTGGCGGTGGTGAAAATTTTTGAGACGACGGCAATGGCAGCGGCCATAGGACTGAATGTACGGAAAGATTAGAAAACAAAAAGAGAAACCCAATATATCTTCAATATCTATTTTGTTTCCTTTGAACCTGATCTCTGTTCTTCAGTAATTAAGAAAAATATTCTCCAATTTCAGTACAAATTGGAGCTTTAACAAATGGGCGGCATGATGAACTCGGACAAAATCATTTGTTTTTTCACTGATTATTGCCAGTCAACCTTGGGCTTTGCTAAGGAAGGTTTGTTGGTTGTATTGAAATTTTTGGGGGAGAAGGTGGAAACAATTTCGAAGATAAAAGACCGGGCCGGAAAAAGAGACGGTGAGTTCGACGTCTGCTTTAGAAAAGAGAGTCACAGAGTGAGGGTGAAGAAAAATTAAATGTGGTGTGGGCCCGACTTAAAAATAGTTTAAACTAAAAATTAAAAACAAAACTATAATAGAAGTCCTCACGCGCTCGATTTTATTTGAGACACAACTGAATTTCCATGTCAGCACGAGATATTTACAAGACACACTTATAGCCTCTTAAAGTGCCTGATTGAAAATGAGCTCATTTAAGGTGGCTGTCTGATCGTTGGGGAAAACTTAAATTGGCCGTTTATGTATTTCGCCTTTCAAATAGATGATGTATTTATTTCATACCAGCTTTGTAAATTCTAATCTTAGAAGCTCATGATTAGTATTACCAATCCTTGAGAATGTATCATATTTAGGTATTTTTTATTTAATTCTCTTAATAATTTGTTAGTTGTTAATTGGCTTACCTAGCGGGTTAATTTAGGTGCCATCACGATTAGTTGGATTTTGGGTTGTGACAAGTTGGTATCAAAGCTCTAGGTTCATAGGTTCTACAAGTCATGATCAAGTTTCTAGTAGAGTCTTGTGGATCGGTATGATGACGTCCATACCTATTTTCGAGAGGCTACAGGGCATTTAGGATAAACTTCCCATCTTTTTCCTTATCATGCGATATTGATTCAGCTTAAAGCGTAACTTTTCAAATTCATTCCACGCATTCATATGCTCATGTGAGCGCTTGGTATAAGCTGTGCATCGACGACTTATGATTCCATGGATGGGGTGCGAGATGTGATTTTTTCGTGTTGATGATAGGCTTGTCTGAAGGACTTGAGGTCGGGTTTTGACTGTAGCTCGAGCACATGGATTTCGATTTTGTGAGCACGTGCTTTTGGACTTATATTTCTGGTAGTGTTCCTATAAGTGGAACTCGTGGCTCGATGGGTGGATAGATGGCTATGTGATTAGTATGATGTGACTGTGAGATCTATTCGTATGGTTTGAATGTGAAGGGAAGAGTTTGGTTGAGATGTAGAAAGGACTATCGGGTGCTTGATTTCTGTATCGATGCGACTCAAAGTCTCGAGCTATGAGTGTGTTATTTAATTGTGGAAGGAATTAGATTTTCATGGGCTTGTTGATGGGTTCAGACTCAGGAATATTAAGTTGATTTCGTAGTAGGTGTGGTTGTTAAAGGGTATAAAGAGATGTTTGTTTGAGACTAAGTAGGTGGGTTATGACCTGCGAAGTAACCTAATGTGTGATTTCATAATGTTGTGTGGAGGCTTTCTTATCTACCAGTGGGTTATATTTGTGCGATTTTGAGTTTGGATAAGTTGTAATGGTTGACCTGGTCGTCAAGAAGATGAATGCGAGATTTGCAGACGATTTGAGGTATTAGATGGTTTGTGTTCGATGATATTATGAAGGATTTAGTTGAATCTCACTGCGGTATTATGAAGTTAATGGGGTATGGTTATTTTAAGTTAGATGGTTTATTCCATGGCTTTGAGCTAAGTGGGGGAGTCTGCTATGGACGAGTTGACATTGTTATGTGTTGTATTGGTTTCGATTTGAGGTATACTGACGAATCAGATATGACTTGCAAAGGTTGAGATCAAGGATGAATCGAGTAAAGAAATTTCTGGATACAATTTATGATACACTTTATGGGTATATGGGAATCATGGGGTGATTGACTTGTTATTCATGAATGAAGATGAGCGCGTGGAGTAGGAAATTGCTTGGTTACTTAAAGGTGTAGATTACTTATTCAGGTGTTTTATGCTAATGGGGAACAGGTTATTCAACCCGTTTGGTCGGTGCAATTGAGATTTGAGCAGAGTGGACTACTCGCATGAAAGTTCTAGTGGGTTTAAGATTTATATGTAGCAATTGAGAGTTTTTCGAATTTGTATATGGTTAGAATCCAATATTTATATTGGATGGTGTTGGGACTCGCGGCACTTCTATATCCTTATGGATTCCACATTTCAGTAATAAGAAGGTAAAAGAAATGGCTTTAGATTCACAAAAGGTCTCTTTAGAGTGGGCATCTCGGTTGTGGCGCTTTTAGGGTACTAAGAGGGAATTCAACGGCTTATGGGCCTTAGGATGGTGTTAGAGTTCATGGGCTGAGTTTTGGTTAATGATCATGGTGTTATAGCAATTAAAAGTATCAATTTGAAGCAATTCGGAAGGAACTCAGAGAAATAGGACAATTTAGTAGCAGATAGGATCAACACCGTAATGGATATGATCAGTTCTTTAGGAACTTATGATGTAGTGAGTTTCTAAAAATGTTTTGTGGCAATACTCTTGGGTTTGGCGACCTGCGTTTCTTGGTTGAGCAAGAGAGATTCAGTTCCGTTGGCTTGGTTATGTGTAAAGGGGCTTCGAAGTGTTCTTGATGGTTTCTGCCATGGTTGTAGATGGATATTTCGTACCGGCGTGAGGAGAAGGTTGCATATTAGGATCTTCTTCTAGATGAGATCAAATGGAAAGTTTTTGACTGATGGAGTATATATTCTACTTGTGGCTCAGAGTTTATGATTCTTATACTTTTCATATAATGGCATGATAGATGCAGTGTGTTGTGTGGGATGGAGATTTGCAAGTGCAAGGTAATAGTTCGATTTTGAAGGGAAGGTCATAAATTCTTAGACATAATTGGTGGTTTCCTATGATTAGATGAATGCTATTACTACGAGTATTGCTTGAGAAGGGTGCGCATTTTAGAAGGCGCATTGTGTTTTGACTTCCCGATGCTTCATTTGTATAGCGGTGCTAGCCTAATTGATGGGCTATTAATTTTGAGATATTGCTATATGGCACGAAAGGATTCAAGAAGTATTCCTCATGGAGTGATCATGTATAAGAGATGTAATAGACATTCGAGCGGTGGAGTTGGGATCAAATATGGTGATTCATGTGTTCTATGGATTTAGAGACTGGAAATTCTCAAAAGCAGGTTATTTCGTGGTTGCGGACTGTAAAGATGTTTCCAAAGCTAGCCAGATGATAGTATGTGTTATGGTTAGGTTATTTTGGACCTTCAGAGAGTTAATTATCTATTTATGGATTACTAGGGTTGATTTGGAGGCCCATTGATAGGCCTAATGAGGATGTGTATTCTACACCGGGTCAGATTGGTTGGCTTTGTACTGCTATTGTGAGGTATGTTCCATTCAGTTAGTGTTGAGCTTATTTGTTTTCTGATATGTTCTATGAGTTTCCATTCTATGTTACTAGGGGTTTGATTTTTTGGTTATATACACACATGGTGCGATTCTATTTGGGCCTTATGGCAAAATTTGAGCAAGATGGTTATTAGGGTGTTGAATGATTGATTGCGCATTGATTATGTTCATTTTGGACTATGGTATTAAGTTATTTGCTTCTTAGTGGTTATGGTCATGCACTTTTGGTACTAGACGTCAAATTGCTGGTGGTTGTTAATTTTGAGCATTGTAACTTGATGTATTTCATGTGGACCAGTGTTTGGATGGGGTCACGCATTACAGTAAGTTATGTTGGGATATGATCCTTTGTGTTAGATTAGTGTATTTTGCTTCAATGGTGTGTGATAGGTTCTTCTCATTGTGGTATGGTGGTAATTGCTGAGATTGCGGGACGGTTCTCTTATTAGAGTCATTTGCTATGTTTGAGTACGTTTGAATTGTCGCTTATTGGTGCACGGATTGCATAGTTTGTGGCTTTAGGTAGTACTGGTGTTGTATATCAGTAGAGTAGCTTATATTTGATAAGATCGGGTCGTCGAACCTAGAATGTGTGCTATCGGATTTGATTGTGGTATATTTGAAAGGATAATGTTGCTAATCGGATTAGAAATTGGCTATAGTTCTTATCAAAGGAGAGGTAACTCCATGATTTGTTGGTCTGATGAAGGTTATGAGTTTTTACATGTTTCTTTCATCATCTGCAATACACAAAGTCTTTAGAATGGGGTAATTGCCGATATTGGGTTGTTTTGAGCAGCTAGTGTGATCAAAATGTTTGCTACAAGTATGCGAGTTGTGTGATATATCAGGTGATTACATCTTGGGTTTCCGGTCTTGTATTAAATTCTGGATGTTAGAAACTAGGTTCTGTGGTTTACAGACTAAGGTTGAAATAATGATCTTCGGTTAGTTGTGTTGTCAGGCCTATATGGAATATGGTGACGTGGGATCACCCCCGAAGTATGTGAATGGTAAGGTTACACAGCAGTTGATGGCTTTGGGAACAACTCTTGGCACGTTCGAGGATGAACTGGGCTTTTGCACACAGTTGTTTTGAGCATTTGCACTTTGCTCGGTTGTTTGAGGGCATGATTAGTTCCGCATGATGTATTAGGACTTGTGTGCAAAATTTTTGTTCATTCGAGTTGATTTGATATGTTTCGGCACGAGTTTTCGGAAGTTGAAAGTTCGAAAGTTCATTAAGTTTGATTTGAGGTGTGTTTCATCATTTCGATGTTGTTATTTGTGATTTGAGGCCTTGAGTAGGTCCGTGTTATTTTATGGAACTTGTTGGTATGTTCATATGGGGTCCCAAGGGGATCGGGTAAGTTTCGGATAGGTTTAGGTTGTGTTGCGCTCATTTTTCTTATGTTTCAACGTCGTTTCTTCAAGGATAAATGGTACCACATTAAACAAATAAGCTCCGATTTCTTCTTTATTGAAGCATTAGATCCACATCGTAATTACGGAGCCATAGCAAAAAAATCATCAAATTTAGACATCCTATGAGGATTTTATGGTCATTTTACTAAGAATTGGGTTGTCAGATTTTTCAGATTAATTATGAAATTACCACTGACTTCGTATTTAAAAATTTGCACTATTTTCAAATGTTGAAACCAACATATCTCCTTTATTATAAGGTCAAATGGAGTGATTCAAAAGCCTAACTTAACTGATATTTCACGAGGAATCCATTGGAGGCATCAAAACTGAGTTTTTGGATCGTTTGGAACACGGAACGAGGTAGAATAACTGGGCAAAAATACTTAATATCGAAGGTTTGTTAATTTGGTCATATTTTGATTTGGGGAGATCGGATTTGGGTAATTGTTGAGGCAACTTTCACCATATAGATTGAGGCAAGTGTTCTATACTAGGTTTTGATTATATTTCATGAATCCATTTTTATTTTTGGTATTTGATTGATGATTTCAAAGTGAAATTTGGGGGGTTTTGTCTCAAGTTTCATAAAACAAATTTTTGAGTTTTGAACATCAATTCAAAGTTGGATTTGAGGGAAACTAGTATGGTTGGACTTGCAATTGAATGGGTTGCCGAATTTTGTGAGTTTTGGGTTGATTTTAGGCTTTTGGTTAAAGATTCGACCTTTATCATTTGGAATTATTTTCATGGGATTTATTTGATGTATTTGAGTTTCTTTTGGCTAGTTTTAATCCGTTCGAAGGTCGATACACGCGGGATGACATTTTTGGAGCATCGTTTGGCTTGCTCGGTATTGGATTTAGCTTGTTCGAGGTAAGTAATACTTCTAAACTTGGTGCTGAGGGTATGAAACCACGAATTGCGTGTTATGTGATTGATGTTGAGGTGACGCACATGCTAGATAACGGGCGTGTGGGCGTGCACAGTGTGAATTGTGATTTAGTCGATTCCATGGAACTGTTTAGCTATCTTCTCAAGATATTTTCACCATACTTTATGTATTAGAACACCTGAGCTGTAATTCATGCTAGAAATCATGCTTAGGCATATGTTGGTATTATTAGGACCCACTGAGGTCATTTCTACTATTGAATTATATGTTTACTTTGACATACTTAGTCATATTTATTCATTTCATATCATATCTCACTCTCTATTTCTATTTATTAATATAACATTTTATCATTTTTGGGCTAGTTTCATGATATTGTGAGCCCAAGAGGATGGAGAGTTTGATGAATGAGTTCGGCTGAGGGCCTGATTGTGAGTGATTTTATGGGATCAGACTGCACGTCACATCATGTTTTATTGACTTGTTCTTGGATCTGGCTCATTATAGCGCTTGGGCTGAAGGAATCCCTCTGGAGTCTGTACACACCCCCAATGAGCGTATATATATGTATGGATCGAGTTGCATGCCATAACAGGCCTTATGGCTATATATAAGTGGATCAGGTTGCACGCTGCAACAGGCCTTATGGCTGTACATATGTGGATCAGGTTGCACGCCGCAACGGGCCTTATGGCTATATATATGTAAATCGAGTTGCACGCCACAACGGGACTTATGGCTATCTATATGTGGATCGGGCTGCATGTCGTAGCGAGCCTTATAGCTATATATATGTGGATCGGGTTGCACACAGCAACGAGCCTTATAGCTATATGTGGATCGGGCTACACGCTACAACATGTATTGTATAGTGCTGAGTGACTGAGGGTGCTGAGTATTGAGCATGGTGAGAGAGAATGCGAGACAGTGAGATTGAGTACACGGAGAGTGTGAGTACATGAGTTCATCACTAAGATACATTGCATTTGACATGCGTACTTGAGATACATGCTTAGAGATGCATTTCCTTCTGCTACCTTTTTTTGGTGACATTCATGGTTTTACCTGTATCTTGACATGTAGACATATAGATGTACTTTCCTTATACTATCTAAAAATGAAACATCTTATTTATTATTGAAGGGTTTTTGGGAAAATCACAGTTTTCAAGCTTACTCATATTTTTTTATAATTTCGGTAAAGGATTTGGGTTTTTATTTAGATACTAGAAAAGCATGCCTATTTTCTAAAACTCTGAATGAGCTGAGCATTCTATTTTTGAGATACTTCTTATATTACTTGCATTATGTTGTTATGAATTGTTGTTGTCTATTAGTGTCGGTCCCGACCTTTGTTCCAACTCATCACTACTTTCAATCTAAGGTTAGATTTGTTACTTATTGAGTACATGGGGTAGGTTGTACTCATACTATACTTCTACATATTGCGTGCAGAAGTTAGACGTTGATATTGTTGTGTTTGTCGAGAGCTAGAATTGAAGATGCACCTGCGGTTGTAGCCACCTCTTGTTCATGGTAGCCTTAGATTTATAAAAATCAATTTATGTACATTTTTAACAGATGATGTATTTATTTCATACCAGCTTTGTAGATTCTAATCTTAGAAGCTCATAATTTTTACTACCAGTCCTTGGGGAATATATCAGATTTATTTATTTTCTTTTATTTAATTGTCTTATTACTTTCATTGGAATTTGGTTAGTTGTTAATTGGCTTACAAAGCGAGTTGGGTTAGGTGCCATTACGACTAGTTGGATTTTGGATTGTGAAAAAACCTGAGTCAAAGAATAGATCCCGACTATCTATAACTCCCACGATTCTAATATACGACTAAATTCCAAACCGAGTCCAAATTGAATCCCAGATCCTCAATTTCCACTCTAAAAAATTATAGAAAAAACTCCCAACTTTCTCTTTCAAATACCATGATCTACGTGTAATAGTCCATGGGTAACAAGATATATTATCAAAATCAAGTAGAAATCACTTACCCTCTAACTTGTATGAAAATCTCCTTCAAAAATCATCCCGCATCAGCTGAAATATCGCCGACTTCTTTTAAATTTTGCATCGACTGAAATATTGCCAAACTTTATTTAAATTCCGGATCGGCTGAAATATCGCCAACTTTATTTAAATTCTACATCGTCTGAAACATCGCCAACTTTATTTAAATTCTGCATCGTCTGAAACATCGCCAACTTTATTTAGATTCCGCATCGGCTAAAATATCGCCAACTTTATTTAAATTCTGCATCTGCTGAAACATCGCCAACTTTATTTAAATTATGCATCGACTGAAACATTGCCAACTTTATTTAAATTCTGCATCGGCTGAAACATCGCCAACTTTATTTAAATTCCACATCGGCTGAGATATCGCCATTTTATATTTTCACTTTACATCGGCTGAAATATCGCCATTCTGTTAAAACTTTACATCGGCTGAAATATCGCGATTTTAGTTACATCAACTGAAAGATCGCCATCGTCTTCATTTCTTGGGCTGAAAGATCGTCGAATTGTCCAGAGGCGTCATTGTTCGGAGGCACCATTTGCATAGCCCGAGAATGCCATGCCATGGCCTGAGGACCCCATTTTATCTTTTGCATATCATTATTCAAAAGCATCATGGTTTGGAGGCATCATTCTCATATCCCAAAACATCATTTCATAGCCTGCGAATCCATTATTATACGCTTCATAGCCCAGGACGTCATCCAAATCATCCGAAGACAGCATTCATGGTCCAACGGGAACTTGCATCACGTTTAAATTTATACACAATATATGTTTGCATTGCTCACTTGCAGGTACAATGGCTATCAACGGCCATCTCAGCTGGAGCGATCCCGCTCCAGTTCTCGCAGCCTACTAGACTCGGACCATCTTTTCCAACCTGAACAGCGCGTCTGTCTTTCGAAAAACTCTATCGGCAAGTTCCGTCGATGGATCTCTAACTACATATAGCCTGATTCATGTAAGACCAAGGATATTTAGGCAGCTCAGGAACCAGAGCTCTGTCAAAATTCTTTGCAAATCGTTTCTTTCGGTCAAAATTGGCCATCATATTTTTACTTGACAACTCATTCGTCCTTCTCGGGTAAAGAGGGGCAGCTATTGATACCCAATTTTTTCCTTATGTATTTTTATACCCAAAATACCTTTAAAATAGCATGTGTATGCATATATAAGCATGCCCAAGAGTTTTGGTATTTTTTTCCTATTTTTATAGTTTTTTTTTAAAATTAATTTATTATCAATTTTAGCAGTATAAAATCCAATAATTATTCCCAGACTATTATTTTGATGAATAATTTATTTCAATTCTCATATTTACACCAAAATATAATTAAGGTAATTTTTGCATATTTTTATAAATTTATTTGACATTTTTAAAGCTAAATTGCATATAATTGCAATTATAGCCTATCTTACAATTAATACCATTTTACAGTTACAAAATCATTCCCAGTATTTCTAGATTAATTATTATATATTATTAACTAGGTTAGTGCTTTTAATTTGTTTTTAAAATTATTTTAACTGTTTTATAAAAATTAAAAAAAAAAGAGAAATTAGCTATTTAACATATAGCCCATTATCATTTCAATTTTAGCCCAAAATTGAACTCAATTCCACCCAATTAAATTACCCAATTGTATTTTTTTAACCCGACCCCTTAACCCATTTTCAAACCCGTCCGAATTTCCTTTTAATCCTAGCCGTTGATCATTTCGATCAACGGCCCTGATTTGCCCTTTCCTTTATTAATCCTGTAACCCCTCTGACCCTAACTCATTTTCACAAAGAGACCGCCTCTAAACTCCCTTCGTCTCCCAAAAATTTCTCTAGCCATCCGAAACCCTAACCCTATTCCACTGATCTCCGTCTCACTTCCACCAGAATCCATGGCAATACTGGCTATGGGTGGCATGTGATCACTCTCCCTCACCACTAATTTAAGCTATTCAAAGGAGTCCTGACTTCCATGGTCTCCTTTAGATCTATCTCAGATCTGCAAGATCCATGGCCTCTCCGGCCATTTTCCGGCATGTTCAAAGCAATATGAGTCTCTCCGACTCAGGATCCGACTTTCCTCAAGATCTTCTCATCCTAGGGTCTTCACTGCCATTTTTAAACCTTCTAAGGTTCTTTACTCGTTCATTTATTTTAGATCTGTGACATGTTTGGTCCTTACTTGATGTTTTAAGGGTTTTTCCCAAATTTTCTTTCTCAAAACCATTCAAATCCGATTTTTAGGGTTTTTGGAAAAAGCTTCTTTAAATGTTTTCTGACTTTTTTGGTCTCTCTTATGTGTGCTTGTTTATTTCTTATTATGCTCAAGTTTTTTTTCTTATTTCAATTTTGCAAGAACTTTTTGTTGTTCCTTGTTCATATGTTAACTAGGTTGTTTGTCCTTTACTCTTTGCTATGTCTTCATGCTCTTTGATTTTGCTTCACTTTACTAAGTTTCATTAATATTCCTGCTTAGCATGTTCTTGCCTACCTTTTGTCTTGAAACTCGTAGTTTCTCTTGCTTCTGTTTGTGTATGTCTGCCTCTCTCAATGACCTTGAATGATTTCTTATCCTGATTCTATTTGAAACCCTAAAATTTAGGGGGTTTTCTTTGGGTGGATGGCACTGGGGTTTCACTTTGGAGTCCTAGGTTTCCAAACTCACCACGAGCCTGGAACCGGATTCGAAATCCTACTTTCCTGTGATTCTAAATTTTCATTGTTAAGCTCTTCTTTTGTTTGAACGGTATGCTTTATATATGAGGAAAAACTTCCCTTTCAAAATACTTCACCAAGAATTGATTTTGAAATCCCTTTAATCATGCTAGTGATTCAACATTGATTTCTTTCGATTGAATCTCTTTCACCCTACTGGCTGTTTATTTTGATCCTTTTGTGTAAAAATCCTAGGCTTGTGATGTTTTCCTTAAACACTTGGTCTTTATATCTCTTTTGTGATTCCGTACCTACGTTTGAATTATTATTTCTTTAATTACCTGAGGTTCTTTGTGACTACAACTGGATCCGGTATCCTTTTGACTGATTTTTCAAATTGATACCTTATTTTTACTTTATAAAGAACACTACTATTCCATCTTCCCTATTTACCAACTATGTACTTGACCATATTTGTGCACTATAGGGTTTCCTTACCCTAATCATCCTTAGTAAACTGATTTTTCTTCCTTATTTCGTCTGGACTAGCCGTTTGAACTAGACCCCTTAATTATAGGAATCTAGTTTTCTTAATTGATACTAATTGATTGGTTTCCATGTTTGTACACCCTTTGCCTGCATTGCTTGTTTTAAAAAAAACTATATAAGAGCCTAGTCCTCCCTCTTTATACAAGGAGTCAATTCTCTCATAATCAGAAAAACACGAAAATACACCACTCACACACTGAACTCAATTTTCGGGCAATATTGTTTTCTAATCATGCTTTACTTGGGATCTTTTGGAAATGCTGTTTGCAATTTGGCTTTTTCAAGGCTACTTTGGCTTGCTTAATTTCTTTGAAACTGGTATGTCTTTGGTTTAAATATTTTGCTTCACCCCCTACGTGTTTACTTTACAGCTTCAGGCTTCTTGTTTACATTATTGCTTATATGCTGTAATTTGTGCTTCATCTCTCCTTTCTTTTCTTCTATTTCTGTTATGAACCCTCTACCCCTATTCCCTTCTATGTGCTGAGTTAAGCTCTTGCCCTGACAGTATCCTAATTATTGTCCAGGCCTTGGCTTGATCCATAATGGATCCTAACTCACAATGCTTGACTGGCAGGCTGGTCAGGGGTGTGACAGCATCCCAATTGCTAGGCATGACCAGTAGCTTGCCTTGCCTCTCCCTGATTCCCTTCCCCTTAGTGCACTGCCACCTATTCCTAGAATCTTAAGTCTGCCCCTATCTTATGAGCCTTGCTTTGGGACCTTGAGTTCCTTCTGAACTTGGACATCTGAGAGCTAGCCTTTTCACACTGCACTATGTTCTTGATTCTGAAATATTTTGGGGTGTAAGCACTGCCCTGAGTCCCTTTGAGGCTCTTGGGAACTCTAACACACCCCAAATATGGGAAGTCTTTTGGAAATTTGATCCTGGAAGTTGGTTTATCTCGTATTATTGGACTTTGAGTCGGATTTAGGCTGATTAGATGTAGTTGGAATATTCTGATGTAATTTTCACTTTCCCCTCTTTCTGATTCATTCAAGCTGTAATAATTTGTAATAACTATGGGGTATATAGTGAAAATGGGTGAGGGTTACTTATTTTATGCACAAGGGTAGATATCATGCTCATCGGGTATTACTTTTCTTCAAATCATGTCAAGTTCTACATTTTCCAATACTTTTCATATAGAGATCTCGCCTTAGATTCTGCATTTTTCATAAAAAACATGTTTTGGATTCTGCATATATTTCACTTAGAAAATTGCCTATAGGACCTTTACAACTCTGCATTTTTGCATTTTTAAAAAATCTGCCTATATGACCTTTTATAATCCTGCATTTCAGCATCTAGAAAGCATGCCTATAGGTCTTTTGGTACTTCTGCATATATACGCCACTAGGCAAACAACTTTATGCTTAATAATAATCAATTAATTTAGAGATCATGTCTATAGGATTATTGCAACTGTTAAAATCAATGACACTTAGAAATCATGCCTAGAGGATCAGATTAACTGAATCAGCCTCGTGTTGAATCAAAAACCAGTCTTAAAATATACAGATCCCTTTTTTCTAAAATCAGTAAAAATTTTCCTTAAAATCAGTATGCTTCTACATTGTTAAATATCCTACCTATAAGTTCACCTAGGCAAGCCAGTAGGTAATTGATTAACTGTATCAGTTTTGATAACTACATCTAGTCAGGGCTAATTCGGACTACTCATCTGGAAAATATGTGATGAATCAACATATCCTATGCCTTATTTAATTCAGACAAAACCAGTATCTGAAGTCATGCTATATGTGCTCATTTAAGTGAGGAGGTCTGTGTGAGCCTTACTTGCTATGTTTTTTCCCCTAACTGTTTATGTGTTCTTGATTGTCGCCTAGACTTTTTGTCCTTTTGAAACCCTGAAAAGCCCCAACTCCCCTCCCTTTAGGATTAGTAGTCTCACTGCCTCCGAGACTGATAGGATTAGGGCGGGTAATAGCATGCAATAAATAATAATACCATTCCGTGCTTTAATACCTTAATAGGGTGGGAAGGGTAGATATGGATATGATGACCGGTGCACTAATATCACGTGTGGCCCCTCTTATGAGGAGTGATTGCTGGATATTGCATTGATGTGATCCATATTAATGATAAACCTAGGACCTCCCTCCCTCTATTTGCTTTCATCTATCTTTGTAGAATTATGCAAGTCTTTTTCATAAAATTTCTGCCCTCTTTACCTTTCTCAAGTTTCGATTTACTTGCAATATTGTATGTGAATCCTTTCTATTTGAGCCCTTAATTGCCTATTTGATTATGTGAAGTCACAATATGACTTGGCCGGGAACCACACTAGTGGATCTTGAGGGATACATAACACCTTCCCCTCGAGATAATTTCTAGCCCTTACCCAAACTCTGGTTCTTCAAGCTCAAACCCTTATAGTATCCTAATGCACTTAATCATTAGGTGGCGACTCTTCAATCCAAACCTAATTCCCAAAAAAGAACGAGTTGTCCTCCCAAATGTCACAAGCCTGATTTTGCCTTAGAAAAAGGTGGCGTCGATATACCCAAACTCGACCTCAATTGGTGTTGACGTCTCCGCAGAGGATGGTGTTTCAAACTCAAGTGGTATGGACATGTTCACCTCGTCATCTCTAGAGGGCTGAATCTGGATTACAATCGGATTAAGGGTGACTGTTGGTTTCTTTGGATCGTCGCCTTCCGTGATTAAACCGATTGATCCTTTAGGATCCAAATCATCCTCTATTTTAATCATGTGAACACCTCCACCCTTGTGGTCTGGTAGAGGGTTATTGCAGATATTTGGAGCAGGCTCCTTTGCCACGGTGATCTTGTTGTCAATCAAAGCTTGGATCTTATCCTTCAGGGAGTGGCATTCATCAATGGTATGCCCCTTCATGCTAGAATGGTATGCATAGGTTTTATTTGGGTTGACCCATTGGGAAGTGTTTTCAGGGGTTATAGTAGGGATGGGGGTTACATAACCAACGGCTTTGAGCCTTTCGTACAACTGGTCAATTGGTTCGGCAATGGCAGTATACTATTTGGGAGGTCTGCGGTCAAAATTTAGTCGGGGTCTAGGGAAGTTTTGACGAGGGGGAGGTGATTGATAGTGGGATTGTTGAGTGTTATAATCTTGGTAAACGTGTGTAGGCTGGGAATATCTGGGTAAAGTAGGTTGGTATGTAGGAGGTGGAGGTGATTGATAAGTAGGCGGTGGAGTTTGGTAGGAAGGTGTGGGTGTTTGGTAATTTGGAGTGGGTTGATATGTAAGTGGAGGCATTGGATAAACTTGGAATTTGACAGGTGGTTTGGTTCTCTGTGCAACTATTACGGTGCCTATGTCCTTTTTTGGATGCAACACCAGGCTGTAGAGCCTTATTGGTTGCTTGCAAGGCTTTAAAGTTCGTAACCCGGTCCTCTCTCCTAGCTTGATGATGTCAGAAAATTTATGATTCTCGATCAGCATCAGTCTTTCATAGTATTGTGGGTCATGAGCCCGAATGAAAAACTTGTTCATTTGTTCTTCCTCAAAAGCAGGTCGGACCTTAGCAGCCTCTGATCTCCAATGAGTGGTATACTTGTGGAATGTTTGTGTGGGTTTCTTCTTTAAATTCTGAATGTAAAACACATCCGGTGCATTTTCCGTATTGAACCTGAATCTATCCATGAAGTCGGATGCCATACTTACCCAGTTCGACCACTTCTTTGGGTCTTGACTAATGTATTAAGATAGAGCATCTTCTTTTAGGCTACTCATTAAAAGCTTCAGGAAGATCTTCTTGTCTCTTCCTACTCCGACCAGCTTATCGCAGTATGTTCTCAAGTGAACCCTGGGATCCCCTGTACCATCAAACATTTCAAACTTGGAAGGTTTGTACCCCTCGGGCAGTTCGACATCGGGCTGTATTCATAGATCTTCATAGTTTAGCCCCTCAACTTCCTTACTTCCTTCAACGCCTTGAATTTTGGTGGTCGACCTTTTAATCTCTTCGGCCAAGTTTCTGGTTAGCGAGTCCTTATCATTGGACTCGGGTGTACTTGCGATGGGTTGGCGGGAGTGTGGCACAGTCTTCACGTAGATGGGGGTGTTGTGTTGGATATGGCAGTGGTCATTTGTGGAGTTCAAAGATTCCGGGATGAGTAGTGGAGTATTGTTGGGAGCGTGGCAAGTATTTCAGTGGTGGTGAGGAGCGGGGTGGTTTTGTTTCTTTGGGATATTTTTTTGAGGTATGAGATTCTGAGTTTTAGGAAAGTAACTTCTGGAGTGGTGAGGGAAAATGACAGACTCGCCAAATTCCGGACTTGATCAAGTTCTTCGAACTTTGATAGCTTTTGTTCTAGTAGAGAGGTATTTTCCTTGGAGACCAGAGCACCACGAGTGACCTTTACCTGTTCTGCTGAGTTGTTCGAATCTTCCATTCTTCATTGCTTTTGTGTCTGACTGGACTGGGAGGAGGAGTAGGTGGAGGGCCCCTGGATCTTGTAAAATATACTGGCATTGCCAGAGTTCACGAACTAACCTTTTGAGGAGGGGAATAAGAAAAAAAGTAAAAACAAAAAGGTGATAAGTCAGTAAGGATCATAAGGAAGAAAAAATGTTGCAATATTTAAACACGTAGTGTAGGAAATTTAAAGCGCATCCTAATTTTGGGGACCTCGTTGTGCCTGAGGTAGGCCTAGCGACAAGTTAATTTGGAGAACTTAGAATGCTAAATGCCTCATTTTATTGATAACAAGGCAAACGAATCCCAAAACGATACTAAATAATAAGAAAGAAAAAGGTCACTAATGGCAATTGGCCTTACTATATCTTATAAGGAGAAAAATGGAAATTCCTATCTATTTGGTCCCAGAGGGACCTTCCCCAGACTCGGCAGTGTTGGCTCCCTCGAACAGCTCTCCCAGCTCGCAGTCCTAGTAGCAAGTAAGCTCTAGCCAGATGTCCACCTTCATTTCCTTTAGCAGTTTGGCAATCTTCGACCCTATTCAGAAACTTCCTCTCCAGTTCCACTATACCTCGCTCTAAACAGACCAATCGTTTGTTGGCACTGACAGCCATATCCTTCCATTCTTCAATTAGTTTTTGATGGGCTTTTTCAATTTCACGGTGCTCACTTTCACATTCCCGAATTCTTTTGCACAATTGGTTGTACTTGACCTGTGCTTAAGCCTTTTCATCGATGATCCTATGACCTCGAACAAATCTGAGTTGACTCGAACTGTTGTGATTGTCTTCCAGCCAGCCCGAATAGTGTGGGGTACAACCAGCATGGTATCTGTCTGGGGTGTCCTTTCCCAAGACAATTTTGTAGTGCCATATATGCTGATTCTGGCATCTGTACGGACTATCGTCATACTGGAAATCAGTCCAGAAGTGACTCATTTTGTCAAACCTTGGTATAACCTGCTTCCTGCCAGCCTATCTCACAACTCGGAGGGGGACATAAGGGTAGGTTCCCCTCAAACCGGTCAGTATCAGAAATGGCGCATCCCTGGATCGAACAATGAATTCTTCAGTAGGGAACCACTCGAACATCCATTACACTCGGTCCTCAGTCAGATTATCAAAGAGTTTGACCCATTCTCTAGCATTCTCCGGTTGGGCGAACATGTTGGGCATGTAATTCATTCGCTTTGGATGATGAAAGGCGATGTGATCGTACCAGTCCCTACAATGGATTTCCTATCGGTATTCACCCTTTTGGAGATGTTCCATGAGCCAAAGTTGAAGTAGCAAATTACAACCCTCGAAAATTTGGCTCCCCATTGACAGCTTTCTAGGGCTCGGTATATTTCTGCAATGATCATTGGCACAAGACTGAATGGTTTTCTGTCAATTCCTTCCATTAGAGTTTTGGTGATCATAGCTAGCCTGGTATGGATTCTTGATTTCTTCATTGGAAACACTATCATCCTTAAGAAACAGAACATGAAGACAAAGACCCTTCGATGGATATGCCCCAATGATGTAAGGGCGAACTTATCAGGATAAGTACGTTAAGATTTGTTGTGACCGTACATTTCATACAAATAGTCAAAGGGAATGTACGACTCCTTCAAACATGTCAGGTCTAGATTCTTCTTTAGACCCATCATTTATAGAGAACCTCTACCCTTGCGGTTTTCTGACATTAACAAACCCGGAGTTTCCCATGGTATTCCAGCCAATCCTCTTATTTCCTCAAGCAAGGGTGTCATCTCAATGTCTCCGAGGCGAAAGACAGACCTATCACAATCCCAGAATAGAGTGGCAGCTTCTATGATTTTATTGTTGGGTTGAATTTCTAGGAGAGAAGGTAGATTTCCTAGATATTTTCTGACAAGAGCCTGATTTGGAATGAAGATCCTCCCACCAACTTAGAAATTTGGGGTGGATGTTGGTGACCATGCCGAATCTTGGGACTTCGTGCCTCATATTTCTACAAGACAAAATATTAGGCCCTTTAACCTCACCAGAATTAGTTCTCCAAAATAAATTCAAAAAATATGGTGGCATTCGTTTGGGTTTTGGGAAAATCCGGTGGACTTTGGACAAAGCTATCTTAAAGAGTTATTATGCGGACAACATAACGGACTCGGCTAGGTTTGACCATGATGCATGCATAATTTAAAGACAAAGGGTTCCTATGGGGTTTTAGAATGGTACCCTTGAGCGGACAAATCAAGAGGGAAAGGCACAGAACCGTTGACTACACTGTTGATCGACTGGTTTTACCGCAAATATGCCTTTGTCGGATTTAAGGGGTGGTAATATCGGAAGGGCAAAACCACTCATTATAAGCGTTTCTATGGTATTTTTATTTGGCACGAGTGGAATATGATGTTGAATATGTAGTTGCAATAATTAAAATAAGTTTTCATATATTTGCACGTTCATAAAGTAATAATTACAACAGTTTCTCCTAATTTACAACAGTATTATAGGAAAGCGATAAAGGAAAGCATTAAGAGAAATAAGGAAAAGAGACAAAGAGCCTAGTCAGTTTCGAGGTAGAAGAGGAAAAAATACTTAAAGGCATTTAAACAAATAAATATATATAAAGAAGCATAATGTCACAAATAGCATGAAATGGTAAAAGCCTTGAAGAATTCCCCAGCAGAGTCACCACGCTGTCGATGGCCCCTATTTCTCGGGAAATCGGGTTTATGACATTTTGGAGGACAACTCGTTTTCTTTTGGGAATTGGATTTAAAGAGTCGCTACCTAATGATTAAAGTGCATTAGGACACTAGGAAGAATTTTGATTTAGAAAACCATAGATTAGGGAAGGGCTTGAAATTATCCGGAAGGTGTTAGGCACCCCTCAAGATCCACTAGTGTGGTTTCCGGTCATACTATTATTGTGACTTTAAGTGCAAACAACAAGTGGACGAGTAAGAGTTACAAATATGAGGAGGGTTTTCACATAATTGTTGCAAGTAATTTGAAGTAAAAACGAAGTTAAAGAAGCTGAAATTTGAGAAGAAAGCAATTTTAGAATTCAGAATAAACGAGTAAAAAAGGGGAAAATTTTCACTTAATTGCTGCAAGAAATTGAAGTTAAAAATAGCTAAAGAAGCTGAAATTTGAGAAAAAGCAGTTTTGAAAAAAATAAACAAGTAAAGGGAGGGGGTCCTAGGTTTATAAATAATATGGATCATCCCACACAACACCCGGTAACCATTTATACACGTGGTATTATCGCGTGGTCATCATATCCATATCTACCCTTTTCCACCCCATTAAGGTATTAAATGCAGAACGGTCTCGTTTTACTTATTACATGCTATTACCCGCCTCCATCCTATCAGCCTCGTAGGTATTTGGGACTACTAATCCTAAAAGGAAGGGGTGTGAGGTTTTATAGTTTCAAAGGACAAAATTCTAAGGCAACAATCAAAACACATATGTAACAAAACATGGGGGGGGAGGGGGGAAAGCACATAACAGATAGATAGGATCAAACAAACCTCCTTAAAACAAAGAGAATCATATAGTTTTTAGCATATCTTACACGTACTGATTAAGGTGTGATTAAACTTAAGAGTTGCGGTAGACTGATCAATTACATATTTTAGATAAGAAGCCCGAATAAGGCCAGCATGCTAGTTGTAGTTAATAAAATCTAATTCAATTTACAAGTTACCTTATGGCTTGCCTAAGTGTTAAACGAAAACCTATAGGTATGATATCTATTAGTTTCAGAAAAGAAGTATACTGATTTTAAGGGAAAGAATTTGTCAATTATAGGAACATAAATTCAGCAGTCGTTATCGCTTTTACTGATCTTAGACTTATAAGTGAATGAACGATTCAGACTTAGTCGATAGTACCTATAGGCATGCTTTCTAGGTGCTATTGATTTTAAAACATTTTTTTTACAATCAAAACAGGAGTGCAGAAGTCCTATAGGCATGGTATCTAAGATGTTGTTAGTTATTTAAACCTATAAACAGGTTTGCCTAGTGATAGATGCAGATGCAAAATTCAGGAAGTCCTATAGGCATATTATCTATATAATATGCAGCATTTCAGAAATGACTTATAGACATGGTCTCTATATGAGATGCAAAAGTGCAGAAACCTATAGACATGATCTCTATAAAAATGCAGAAGTACAGAATCCTATAGACATGGTATCGATATGAAATGCAAAAGTGCAGAAACCTATAGACTTGGTCTCTACAAAATGCAGAAGTGCAGAAACCTATAGACATGGTCTCTATATGAGATGCAAAAGTGAAAGCTGAAAACAAGATACATGAGTGTAGAAGTGTAAATATTCCCTATGAACATTATATCTACCCTTTTGCATGCATTATTGACCCTCCCCTTTTCACTAACAGCCCCAATAGTTACTGCAAGTTATTATTACATCCCATAATGAATAAGAAAAAAGTAAAATTACATCAGAGAACTAAAAATTTACAACCAAGGAGAGCCTGATTCAGACTTCCTATCTAACGCATGAAGTAAACCAATCTCCAAAAGATCATATTCCAAAGCCTTTATCTTATTTTGGATGTGTCGGAGTTCCCTAAGAGTCTCAAATGGACTCAAAGGCAGTGCTCACACCTAAACATATTGCAGAATTGAATCATAGTGCAGTGTGGAAGGGCCAACCCTCAAGTGTCCAATTCAGAGGGAACTCAAGGTCCCAAAGCATGGGTCATGGGAGGAAGGCATAACTTAGAATCTAAGAGAGAGTGTAAGTGCTGAGAGGGATTCTAAGAGGAAGCAAAGACAGGCTAATGGTCATACCAAGCAATTGGAAGTGTTGGCACACCGCACCAGCCTGTTACGCCACATTGTTTGGGAGTCAGGATCCCCATGAGGGATCAAGTCCAAACATGAGCAACAACTTGCATGTTGCCATATTCTGAACTTTAACTCAAAGCACATAGAGGGGAACAGGGGCGCAAGGATTCATAAGAGAGACAAATGCAAAGAAATAATCATGCTAAATAACATTGAATGTAGACAGAAAAGCAAACATAGGTGTAAAGGTTGTAAATAAACACATTCGGATGAGGCTGAAACCAAAACTAGAACATACCAGTTTCAAGGAAACAAGAAAAGGAAGCAGTAGTCTGGTAAAGCCAAAGTGCAAGCAAGTAGTCAGAACACTATGATTTTGGAAAAGAACCATGAGATTGTAAGTGTCTTAAGTGTGTAACGTGTGTAAAAGTGTTGAATTGAAAGTTCTGAAAGTATTAACCGTCTCTAATGTGTAAATAAGTTCATGTATTTATAGTGTAGAAAGCAAGCAAAAATAGGTAAGAAAATAGTTTAAAAAATCAATTTCACAAGGTTTCCCTTTAATTAAGGGATTCTGATTTCAAACGGGTAAAAATAATTAAGGAAAGAGATTAATCCAACACTTTGCGTAAGGTAGTATAATAGGGGTAAATACATAAAGGTATATTTAAGGAAAAAGGTCTTGATAGCACACGGTTTGTGCAAATAAGGAAAGGAAATCAATTACCAACCAGTAAATCACAAGTTCTGAATGAATCCAGTCAGAAAAGGTGAAGAAAGGTTTTACTTAAGGAAAATCAGTAACAATCAATCACACCTAAAAGAGGATTCTGAATCAATCATAAGTTGGAAAACCTTTTCGGAAGAAAGAATTCATCACACATATAAAAGCATACAGCCACACTTAAACATGAAGAAATTTGTCATGCTATTCAATAGAAGAGTCTAGTGTAGAAGAATTTAAAAGTTTAGAGTCGTAAACAAAGAAGTTCAAACTTAGTTCTTAGACTCAGAATGTGTCTGAAAGAGTCAAGGGTTCCAAAATAGAACCCTAGTTCAAACACATGACCAAACCTCGGTAGAACTTCCAAATTCTAGGGTTTCCAACTCGAGTCAAGCACAGGGATGAGGAGGCGATAGGCTCAGAGATTTCTTTTCAGAATTCTCATGAGATGACAAGCAAATACAATAGAAAGTTCAAAGCATAATGAGAGTAGAAGAAATAGTAGAGGAAAACATGCTTAAACGAGTCTTAAAACACTGTAAAGTAGAAGTGAAATAGTTAACACTTAAGAACATGGTAGAGAAATACAGTAGAAGAACACAAGAACGTCGGAACAGTATAGCAAAAGAATATATGGGAAAACACAATGAGATAAACATACGAGAGCATGATATAGACACGCAGTAGAGGAAAGGACGGAGCACAGTAGAAGAACATGCATGATGAAGGAAAAACATAACAACACAGTAGAAGAACATGCGTGGTAGAAAAGAAAACATAAGAACGTAGCATAGACAAATACTCACAAAGAAAAGAAAAAGAAAAGTTAGAGAAATATTTTGAACCCTTCAGAAAACCTTAAATCGAAGAGAAGTGATTTTTAAAAGATAATTTTGAAAGAAAAATTGGGAAAATTGTTTAAAAACTCAAGTAGAGCACAAATATATAACAGATTCAAGAAAAAAATCAGATAAAACCTCGAATAGCTAGGTTTTAGGCTTGGTCATAAAGGTCAGAGATAGGCTCATAGAACCAGGATACGACAGAGCAAGGCCGGCGATGGTCGTGAAACTTGAGCTAGCACAGGTCTGGATGAAGACCTTCGAGGTCTAGCCTTTATTCTTCAAATATCGAGCACACAGGAGTAATAGGGAGTGAGTATACGGTTACTATGGCCGGAGGAGCCATGATTTCTGGTGGGTCTTGAGGTTGGAGATTGTGAGAGAGACTAGGATTTTGAGAGAGTTCGAGAGAGTTCGAGAGGAGAAGGGGTTTCAAGGCGGCGTCTCTGGAGGAAAATGAATTAGGGTTGGGGTTTGGGTGAATTAAAAAGGCAAGGAATAATTGTGGCCATTGATCAAAATGATCACCGGCCTGGATTAAAAGAAAAGGCAGGGCGGGTTAAATTGGTTAGGTCGGGACCAAGTTATATTAGGATTTGGGCTGGTCCAGTTCGATAATGAGATTGGGTTATTGGGGGTGCTTGATTTTGGCTATAATTGAAATAAAATAAGGCTATCATTTAAATAGCCACTTTTTTATTTTTTAATTTAAAAAAAAATAGTAAATGCAATTTTTGAAATAAATTGAAGGCACTAAATTAATTAATAGTATATAAAAATTAAACTAAAAATGCTGGAAAAAATTTTATAATTATAAAATGCCGTTAATTCTTAATATAGGCTAAAATCGTAATTATATGCAGTTAAGCTTTTAAAATACCAAATAAATTTATAAAAATATATAAAAATTACCCTACCTATATTTTGGTATAAATATGATAATAAAAGAAGTTATTTACTAAAATGATAATTTTGAAAATAATTATTGATTTTTGTACTGCTAAAATGGGCAATAAATAGATTTAAAAATCCTTTAAAAATTAGGAAAAAATGCTAAAATACTTGGGCATACTTATATATGCTATTTTGAAAGTATTTGCATACAAAAAATATATAGAGAAAAATTAGGTATCAACACCTAGTATGTTAATAATATCTTTTATGTCGAATTCGGGACCATTTTTTTAAAATAAAATTTTAGATTTCGAGAGATTAATTTTTGCTGAAAAACTTTACAAAAATATTCAAGACCTTATTTGATGGATTTACATGATTTATTATTGGCTTTAGCCATCAAAGTGAGATCGTCCGCAAAGAACAAGTGAGAAAAATTTGGACACTTCCTTCCAGAGGAGATTGGATCCCATTTCCTTAAATCTACTTGATAGTGAATATATCTTGAAAATATTTCAAGACAAAGTATGAAGATATAGGGGGAAATGGGGTCCCCTTATCTAATTCCACTAGTTGGTTCAAAAGAGTTTGTGCCAGAGCCATTTGCTAGGACTGATATCAAGCTAGTTGTAATACAATTCAACAGAAGTTTTGAGAACTTTGGGGGGAAATTTGAAGTATTGAAGGGTATGGTGTATGAAGGAACATTCAATACGATCAAAAGCCTTTTCCAAATCAATTTTGAGGATCATTTGACCTTGCTTTCCCTTTAATTTCTTTAAATTTGAAACTAGGTCTTGGATAATAACATCATTATCGGAAGCTCTTCTATTTTTCACAAAGCTAGCTTAGAAGGGACTAATTAGGTTATTTAGAAAAGGTTTTAGTCGATTAGCTAGTATCTTTGTGATTATTTTGTATATAGTATTACACAAACCAATTGGCCTAAAATTTCTAATATTGTTTGCATTAGGAATTTTGGGTATTAGACAAAGGTAGGTATTGTTGATAATAGGAGGGATTACTTGGTTGTCAAATATGTCCGTACAAGATTTCATAACAGAAGGACCTATGATACTCCAACATTTTTGGTAAAAAAAAAGGGTGGAGTCTATCCGGTTCCAGGGCTTTAAAAGGTTTGAATGAAGAAATAGCCCTTTTAATCTCAATTTCTTGCAAGGGTCTATCCAGTGTACTAATGTCAACTTGGCCAATGTTTGAACTAGGGTTTAGGGGGTTTCTCCTACTAGTCATTGCATGGGAGGTCGTAAAAATATCTTTAAAATAATTGTTGACATATAACATAATTAGAAGGGGATCATTGATTCAATTACCAAGATCATCTTTAAAAAAAATTAATTTTATTGCGTCTCTTCCTATTTGAGGCACAAATATAAAAACTTTTTGTGTTAGAATCACCTTCATTTAACCACATAATCCTAGATCTTATCTTCCAGTAATCATCTTCAATTAAAAGAAGGTTATTGTAATCTCTTTTTAACTCTTTTTCCAGATTTTTTAAGAAACTACTTGTAGCATAATGGTTAGAATTTTATATGCCATTTAGGCGAGCTAATAATTTATGCTTATTTTCCATTATATCACCAAATGTATTAGCTTTTCATTTTTTTAGGCATTGAACAAAGTTGTGACAGTTCCTAAGAAAATCTGGATCACACCACTTTTTTTCTAATAGAGGTTGGAATTCCAGGTGATTACACCAAAAAGTTTCTAGTCTAAAGGGTTGCTTTTGGAGGAGTCAACTTTTGGGAATTAGTTCAACTAGAATGGGGTGACCGAATAAGTTTTAGGAAGATGAATTATAGAACTATTAGGGAATAATTCAATCCATTTATCATTTCTAAAAACCTTATCCAACCTCTCCATTATTAAGCCATTTTTTTATGCCTATGATTGGACTAAGTAAATTTGCACCCCTTGAATCCAAGATCAACTAGATTGCAGATATTAATCTTGGACCAAAGGAATTTAGCTCGAGAATATTTTATAGGCCTACCACCAAACTTATCGTTAGCGGTAAAAACATCATTGAAATCCCCTCCCACCATCCAAGGACCTATATGGTTTCTACTAATTTTTTCTAGGTTTTCCCACATAACATTTCTAATATATAAATCAGTGCTAGCATAAATAGTACTAAAGAGCCACTGTTTACGTATAGGTAATACCTCAATTGTTGCATGGATTTCCTGATTTCTAGGGATGCAGTTTTGGACAGTCACCACCTCATGGTTGTATAGTAGCACAATTCTTCCAGCTTGGCCATCGGATGGAACTTCTATCATTTCTGTGAAGCCAAAGTTATTGAGTAGTTCAACATGGCTTCCCATTCTTGTTTCCAGTAAAGCCACCATGCAAGGTCTATGAGTGTCGACCATCTCTCTGAAATTCCTCCTAAAGTTTTTATTATTGACACCTCTTATATTCCAAATAATGACATTTGTTGGATGATTTATAGAGACATTAAGGTTTTAGTTTGGTGGTTCCCCATTTTCCCTCACAGTCCCCAGAATTGGGTTCCTTCTCAAAGTTGGAACTAATATCATGGCCCTGTTCCCCACAGTTAGATCCTGGGGTAGCCTGATGTCCATCGTGTATTTGTACAATGTAAATGGATAGTTGAGTACGTGCATTTTCTCTTGTATCTCTGTAAAGAGAAATACTTTTACCCCGTCTAGGCTTGAGAACTCTAGGATTCGTTCTAAGATTACGTTGAGAGGTTCCTCCTCCTCCATTTCTGCCTCTACTGGTTCTAGGTTTTGGGCTTGTTGTTGAGGTGGTGATGGGGGTTGGTGGGGTGGTTGAGGAATGTTTTGCTCCTGGACAGGTGGGAGATTCTCCCATGACATGAAAATAGGGATGAGTTAAGTTAGTGTCTCTAGGGAAAAGAATGGCATGTCCAGAAGAGCATTGTGGGGGTATATGGGGTTGAAGTGAGGAGGTAAATTCCAGCGGTTTCTCATTGCATGAACTAGTTGAGGGTTTATTGAGGGAGCTAGAGCTTTTAGGATGTTGTTTAGCCAAACTTGGTTTAGGTAGTTGTTCATGGCTAGTCTCATGCCCTCCGCTACTAGTTGAACCAAATACTGAGCGTTGTGAAGTATAACAATTGAGTCTTGGTCGCTGATTTGTAGATTGAATGATACTGCATGGCCCATTAATCCAATTTCCATCCATGATACTGGCTGATAGTCCTGAGCTTGTGGTGGTTGAACGTAGTTTTATATTTGGGGAGGAAACGGTGGAAAGTTTTCCATAACAATTGCTTTGTGTTGCCTTAGGATCTGTATCAATCTGGGACGTATCCATATGGTTGATGGAATTCTGGGCCTTTTGAGGAGGGATAGGAACACCTAACGTTTCTAACTTAGGTGTGGGAGAGAGGCTAGGATATGCTTGAGAAGGATTGGGTGGTAGGGTAATAATTTGGTGTTTCGATTGCATGGCGTTTGATTGTCCAATGCCATGGTTTATAGATATTTCCTCTATAGGAGTAGTATCTATTGCTTGGATGTTCTGGTTGGACAAATGTAAGTCTTCGCCATCTTTATTTGCCATTTGGCTTACATGCTCGGGGAGGGAGAGATTATGAGATCCTAATGGAAGATTTTTATCCGGATTTTTGGTTAATGTAGTATAAATACCAAAAAGTTTTATTTTATTAGTAGGGAGGGTAGTGGAGGTATTATTAGTAGAAGGGTTACAAATGTCATTTTCTCTTAATTCTTGCATGGGATCATTTTGCATTTTATTTGAGTTAGACACGTTAATATCCAACATGGCACAATCCTCATTTGTGTTGGACATTTGTTCTCTTGCATGTCTAGTATTATGATTATTAGGTAATTTTTAATTTTTTTGTATGGTTTCCTTAGTGGTTTCCTCTAAAACCATGCGCTCATTTTCTAAGATATTAAAATTATTTTTAATTAGAAAGGAAATAGTAGTTTGCCATGGTTGTCGGATTTCTCACCATGGAGGTGGCAGTAGAAATTTATCTTTCTTTATGTCCATTGAAGTAGTGGAGTCCTTTAAATCCTTTAATTTGTACTATAAATATTTAGTATCAAGATACTTACCAGTCCTAGCACTGAACATCTTAACGGGGATACCTGGACCTTTGGGGTTGTTGATTGGCTTGGTGGTATCTTGATGAATGTACCTTGGTGCTGGCCTCTATCTCTTGCTAAACGAGACTGTTTTCCACTCCTCTTCTTGCTTTTCCATAACTGAGTTGGTTGCCTGTGCTTCAGTTGCTTCTTTAATTGCTTTGGCATCTAATTTGATAAAAGTGCATTGATTTTTTATGTGTTCTAGTATACCACAATTTATGCATAGGAAATTATCTCTTTCGTAATGGATGTGTTATTTGTGTTGTCCCACATATAGAAATGATTGGACTGGAATTTCTAAGGGAAGTTTAACACATAGCCTTGCATATCTTCCCCTTAGTGTAGGTGAGGTACAAACATCTACATTTAATAACCGACCAAATGCATTGCCAATTTGTTTTTGTATTTTTCTGTCATAAAATTCTGTAGGCAATTGTGCGAGTCTAATTTATACAGCCATTGTTATTAACCTCTCTTTGGAAGCTACAAAATTTGGTTTTTATTTGGAAATGGAGAGGAAGTGTCCATTAATAAACCAAGGGCCTTGTTGAATAGCTTTTTTCATATTATCTTTTTTTTTTTAACTTGATTATATAGTAGTCGTCTCCTAGATCAATCATTTGAAAATCTTCCGTTGGCCTCCATAAGTCTTGGATTTTCTTTTGCAAGTAGTGGTGCACCATGCGTTTTCCCACTAATTTTACTATAATAGCATGCTTCCAAGGCTCGTAAATTCTTTGTCTATCTTCTTTTGACAAAGCAATAACTTTGATACCTCTTGCAATGAGGGACTCCGGATTGTCAGTCCTTTCTTCCGCTTGAGAGCTTTCTGTTAACTCTATATCTTTATGGTTTAGGTTAGCATCAAACATCATTGGATTAGATATTGTTAGCATGTCCTTGAAGGATAATTTAGTATCTAGGTTGGATTGTATGGAAGTGTCATGATCAATATCAGGTGGTTTGGGTGGTTTTTGGCTTGGGGATTCATGATTCTGGAGTTTCATTTGAGAGCTTCAAGTCATTTCCCAATCAGATGACTCTTTTCTATATATATATATATATATATATATATATATATATATATATATATAAAACATAAAAAATATACTATAAATATTATAAATTAAGCCGAAACAAAAGAAATCTTAAAACATATAAATAATACTAATAAACAAACAAATTTCAATCCCTTCCAAACATTAATTCGGTTCAGTTTTATAATTAATTATGTTGGTTAAGTTAAAAGTAAGTAAATATTTTATTATCTCTGATTATATTTGTTTCTTATGAAAGGATTATTTTATAAATATTATATATATTAGCACATGTTTTTTTCATAAGTTGAAATTAACCTGGCTTTAAATAGATCAACATGAAAAAATAAGGTGATGCTATACTTTGTTGTGGTTTGTAACTCCAGCTTAGCGTATCACTTAGGTTAACTTTTTCTTGAACTATATACCTCGCCAAACTTAAAGTACATAAATACTATATCAAATACTGGTCACGCAAATAATTATCATATTGGCAAAATGCGGCAGTCGCATACGCACCTTTCACTCGATATTAGATATTGTCTACTCCTATATATGTTCACTTCTCGTTATAGATGAATTGCCATAATTGATTTATTTTATCAAATTCAAATGAATGTTCTCAGCCTTGCAGTCATTGTTAAGTTAACAAATTGTAATATCTTTGATGGTTTTTTAATAACTCATTTGTTTTTTTAAATTATAGAGCAGGGCCACCGTTTTTTTGTAAATTTTATTGAACTTTTTAATATTAAATCAGGTTAGACACAATATGTTATAGTTAGTTCAACTCTTTTTTATCATTGTCGGTTTCTCGAAGTCATTCGTTTCTAGTCCTAAATAACTCTGCGCAGGTTGGGCACTTTCTCTTCTTCTTCTTTCTCCTATGAAGTCTAGCCTTTTTGCACATTCTCGGAAGGTCTCCTCTTTCATCTCTGGCTCTTTTCGCAATCATCTTTACACACTCAGCTTGCAACACTACCTTCTCTAACTCAGTTGTCACATCTGGATCACTACAATTCACATAAGAACTCTGCTCTATCCCTTTCGATTCTACCACAGTAATCATGCACAAGTCATCATAATGCTTAGGGAGCTTAAGTGTCTTGTACACATTAAAAGTGACTTCCTCATCGTCAACTATTATCTTCAACTTCTCTTCTTTCACATCAATAATCGCTCCAGTAGTAGCTAAGAATGGTCGCCTCAAAATAATCGGCACTTCCTCATCTGCCTCGTAATCAAGAACAATAAAATCAGTAGGAAGAATAAACTTCCCCACTCGAACTAACACATCCTCAATAATTTCTTTAGGCATAACTAGTGACCCATCTGCTAACTGTAAAATGATTGTAGTAGGTCTCAGCACCCCCAATCCGAGTTGCTTAAACAAAGAGGATGGCATCAAATTTATACTAGCCCCTAAATCACATAGAGCTCTACCAACTTCTTGTTTTCCAAGCGACAGAATCTTTCAACTTAGGAGGAAGTTTATTCTGAATTCTAGCACTGCACTCTTCAACAAGTGCAATTGTTTCAAACTATGTATGTCTTCGCTTGTTTGCCACAATATCTCTGAGATACCTTGCATACTTAGGTACTTCTTGCAAAATTTCCACTAAAGACAAATTCACATGCACTTGGCACAAAATATTTAAGAATTTCTTGTACTTCGCATCATCTTTTTTCTTTCCAGTCTTTGTGGAAACGAAAATGGTGGCCTTGTCACAATTATTGGCTCTTATCCTTTATTCTCTTTCTCATTCTCCTCAACTGGCTTGGGAACCAATTCTCCTTCAGGACTAGCTGTATACTTCTTTTTCTTTGGAACTTCTTCTAATTCTCTTCCATTTCTCAAGGTAACCACATTGACTTGAGCTTTAGGATTAGGCTCAGTATCACTAGGAAGAGCCCGAACTGGCCGAGTATTTTGGGCACTGGCAAGTTATCCTATTTGTCGCTCTAAATTTCTCATTGTTGCTGCATGGGCCTGCTGGTCAGCCATGAATTTCTTCATAATCTCCTCAAGGTGACTCATCGAGTTTGCATGTTGTTCAGCCTGAGGTGGTCTATATTGTTGTTGAGGAGCTTGTGGCCTGTAATGATTCTGAGCACCTTGATTTCTACCCCAAGAAAGTTTGGGTGGTTCCTCCAGTTAGGATTTTCGGTTTACCCATACTGATTTGCTTAGCCTAGATTTGCGTTACCCAAAAAATTTACAAACTCTAGATTTGTTGAGCATAGATTGCTCATGTGACCTTCTCCACAAACTTCACAAAATATCGGAACATGTTGCACTGGCTGAGCTTGTTGCTTATTAATAACCAAGGTCATCTGATTCACTTGGTTGGTTAATGTTGAAATTTGCGCTAACAATGCAGAGACGACATCCAACTCGAGAACCCCTGCAGATTTTTGTATCGTGTGTCTACCCATTTCTCCATGCCAATCCGGATTGCTTTTGGAGAATTTATTCAATAATGCATAAATCTCATCAAAGCTTTTTTCCAACACTTGACCTCCAACTGCAGCATCTACCACAATCTTTGTTTCAGGATGTAGACCCTCTATAAAAGTGTGAGCTAATACTTATCTTGTCTAATTGTGATGAGGACAGTCTTTGATTAGCCCTTTCAACTAGGGGTGGGAATCGGTCGGTTCGGTTCGGTTATGAATATTATCGGTTTTGCCTATCGTTTATCGGTTTACAAATATCATAACCCGATAACCAAACCGATAAGATATTGGTTATTGGTTATCAATCATTATCAGTTCGGTTATCAGTTTACCTGATAATATAAAACATCTAAAATAGTTTCACAATGTATAAAACTGTTTTGCAATGTATAAAACAGTTTTGGTATAAAACCGTTTTGCTAAAATAGTTTTATAAGATTTTAAGAACTGTTTTGCTAAAACTCTTTGCAGAACTATTCTATTTCACGGGAACTTAAATTTACTACAACATCCAATAAACTAAACACTAACCGAAGTTTCTATCTTTCATTCTTTAACTCAAAAAATATAAACAAAAATCCCAATATCAGTCAGTGATGGAAAAATAGAATATCAGTCATATTTTCACTTCGACGCTTTCTGCAAATACAAGGGATCTAAATGAATAACAAATATAAGTGTCAGCCATGATGCACATGTTTGTGGTGCAATTTTATTAAATGTCAAAAGGAAAAGTGAGAAGTTGAATCACAACCCATTGACTGCTTTGAAGACTGAACAGCTTCATCAAATACTTCTGTTAAACGTAGAACTAATAGTTCTGCTAATAATAGAACTAAATCTGCAACAGTAGAACAGAGTTCAACACTAATAGTTCAACACTTCAACTATAGTTCAGCACTACAAATAGTCCAAAGTAGTGGCAACCTTATGATTAACAATTCTAAAGTCCAAACATAGTACTAATGCGACTGAAGAGTGAAGTGAAGATGTGACTGAAGAATCTAATGGAACTGAGAAATGAAGTGAAGATGTGGATGAAGAGTGAAGGAAAGAAGTTGAGAAATTCGACTGACGCCGGCCTGAATCTTAACGGGCTAACTAGTGAGGGAGTGCGGTAGAGAAACTGAGAAAGAATAGGGAAATCAAAGAGTTAACTATGAATTATGAAACCCTAGTATGTATATACTTAACCGTAAACTATTAAATTAGTTAATCCTTATTGGGTTATCGGTTTCACCCAATAACAGAATTCCCAAATCGAGCCCGAACCGATAATCCAATAAAAAGTTTGTTTAGCCCGTTACTGAACCGTTAACCCAATAATTCAATACCGATAAGCCAATAAATAATTAAGGATTCAAATTATCGGTTTTACCCGATATATGCCCACCCCTACCGTGAACCTCTCTCAAGCTGAATATAAAGTCTCTCCCGCTCTTTGTTTGAGGGCAACTATCTCACTTCTGATCTATGCAGTTTTGCCTGAAGAGAAGAACCTTGCCAAATTATTCCATGAAATAATAGAATTAGCTGGTTCTACTTTCAGCCATTGCTTTGCTTCGCCCAACAGTGAGAATGAAAAAAGTGTGAGCCTCACATAGTTTGGAGTGACTCCGTTAGTGATATAAGTGTCAATAATCTCCAAGAAGTTCAGTATATGCTATTGTGGATCCTCGTGCGGAAGACCCATAGACTGCCTATTTGCATGAAGTAGTTAGATCATGCTCTGTTTCAGCTCAAAGTGCCTAGTGATCCTGGGCTTCACAATACTAGAGGTGACATTGGCAATGTTGGGCATAGCCACCTCCTGAACAGCCATATATTCCTCCTTTGCCATGCTCACAGGAAATTGAACAAGTGCCTGGAGATTATTAGTATCATTGGCTTCCCTCAACCTCTTATGAAATGTTCTCTCAGGTTAGGGACCAAAGCCTTGAAGTATGTCCTGAATTTTGACCTTGCGCATTCAATCAAAGTCCCTGATATCAGAGAAGCTATCAAGTAATGTTAGACATGAAAAAATAAACAAACTAAGCAAAAACTAGAAAGTAGTTGATCTCAAGTCCCCGGCAATGACTTCAAAAATTTGTTGCTCCGAAATGTACACGCAAGTATACGTGGTCGTACAAGTAATAAAATGATAAGTCAAGTATCGAACCCACAGAGATTTATATCAACTACCCACTAATATCACCAAGATTTTTATTCTATCAAGCCACAATCAAGTTCAAGAATGCTATTACACTAAACTATAGTTCTAATTTATAACTAAATTATCAAGCAGTAAAATAATTATTACGTATTCAATAGAGACAAATATTCCAGTGTTGTGATCGATTCACCAATCTTATTGTGTTTTAGTTAACTTTCCCTCTCATACAATTCACTCATGGTTGCTAATTAATCGATAATTTCTCTCATAGCCTTCTCCCGAAGTACTACTCCCCTATTCAAAATAGATTAATGTCTATATTCTTATGAAATCAATCTATGAAGAATGTATTAAGACTACTATATTTAATTAAGCACGGTGACTAGGTATATTTATAGCCTAACCACAAATTCGCCTCTTAAGGGTTAAGATCATGCTCTCTTCAATTCTTCTCTAATCTAAACACGGCTTTCCCAAGCATAGCATAGATAGTAAATAGAACCTAACTAATGACTAGACAATTAAGCAATTAATCACAAAATTGAAGAAGCAACCATATATTAGTGAATTATAATTAAGTCAACGTTAAACAATAATATTCATGGCTAAATCACAATCTAGAATAATGAATTTGTATCCACTCATGATACTAGTAAACAATTTCATAAGTGTTGAATAATTGAAAATACTTGAAAAAGATGAAGCAATCTGAGACATTCTTGCTCCGCGATGTTTCTCGTGTGTATTCTCCTCAACAATGGCATCTCTCCCTTCATAGTTAAGTTTAGTCTTGCTTTTATACGTGTTGGGTAGGTCTAGAGCCGAAATAACCGTGTCCGGGCGAAATTGGAAAAAATTCACATCACTGGTGCCCTTGCTAGCGCTAGACGCCCTCTACGGTGCTGCCAATTTGTGTTACTGTTTTTGGCGCCACAGGTAGGGCTAGAGCCACTTGTGGCGCCAAAATGTTCAACTTTCCTGTTTTTGTCTGTTTTGGCTCTAATTTTGCACATATTGCCCCCATTGTTCTCGGATCATTCCTACACATAAAAATACATCAAATTAATATAAATCAATGCACTTCACATCCTAAATTCACAAAACAAAATTAAGATATGAGGCGATATACATACAAATATATATATACTTTAAGCGAAACATCACATCTTACCATTCCAATTATAGTAGAATGTGTGACATATTTAAAACTCAAATTTGAAACATCTAAAAAAGTTTAGGTTCTTCAAAAAGTGTTTGAACTAAATCCTGAAAAGAAAATTATTTTCTTCCAATACTTCGAATGCAATTCTTTTATAATAGTTTAAATTTCTTATTTAGTCAAATGTACTCCAAAAAATATCATATTTTTCATTTAACTTTAAATTTCTTTTAAACCTTGTTGAGATGATTTACAGACACGTAAATATTTAAGACTTATTCTAGATCACATGATTCAAAAGTGTTTATTTCTTTTTAAAACTTTGGCCTATACATAAATTGAGACGGAGCAAATATTAGTTATTGAAGAAATTACATCACATATCACTTGGGACATACAGCCCATTCGAAAATAGCCCATATTTGAAGCCTTTACTTGGCTTAGCCCGTGTTGTATATGTTATGAAATTTATTTTTCACCCGGTAGCCCACAACTTAAAACAACTGTTTTGATATTTTAAATTTTAGTTTCTCTGTTTCTCTTTCTCTCTCTTCCTCACGCTTTTCTCAGAGACGAAGATAACCAACCTCCATTGTTGGGTTCAAGTACTTTTTTGATCTTTCAATCTTATTTTCAGGTAATTTTCGTTTTATTTTATGCTTTTTCCACAGTTTTGGTTTTGAATTTTTTTTTATTTTGAACTTTTTTTTGCTTTTCGGATTATGCTTATTTTCTTACAATGTTGTTGTGTTTTTCGTTTTATTTTGTGTTCCTTATATCTTCGTTCTAGGCTTAAACTTGATGTTTCAGTTTGCATGCTTTGTTATTTTGACTTTTAGGGTAGAATTTTTTATTTTTTGAGTTTTGTTACAATTTGGAAAAATTGGCCTATGCTTTTTATTCATGGCCTTTATTTTTGGTTAACTTTTGAGTTTTATTACAATTTGATTTTTGTGTTTTCCTTCAGTTGTGTTCACTTTTGTTAAAGCTTTGTTTGTTTGGTTTATTAAGATAGGGCATTCCTGCTTAGTCCCTGGCTTACCTAAACAGCTGTTAGCATGTTAGCACGAGAGTGGATTGGGGAATTGAAAATGCTTCTTTGATTATTGAGTGAGGAAGCATAGTAGGGGAAGGGGATAGCACCGGTCTTGACTCTAATACTATTCTTCTTTGAGTAGATGTCGGCACAACCGATAGAAAATGCATTCAAAAATACCTACTTCTAAAAGAAAAATAAAGGTTGCTAAAAAAGGCTTTAAGTTTGATTATGCGAAAAGATTGAGGGACTTGCCCTCAAGCCCTGATTCTGAAGCTAATGTAAATGTCCAGGTGCCAGATGATGATAATTTTAAGTCTCTTGCTCCCCCTAAAAACTCGCAACAAGAGAGCAGTCGGATAACTCATTCGCAAACGAGGAATATTCCCACTCCAGTTAAATCATCGTGGGACTTGCCCTCAACCTCTACTTCTTAAGCGAATACGCATGTTTAGGCTCCCGATGATGATTTTGAGTCTCCTTCTCCTATAAAAAAGTTACAACAAGAGAGCAGTCGAATTACTCGTTCGTAAACAAGTAATACTACCACTATGGTTAATATCGTTAGAATAAGGAGTAAGAAATATGGGAGACCTGAAAAATTAAAAGAAAAGCTGAAAGTTGATTTGGTTAATGAAGATGATGTAGGCCCCAATGTTAAACTGAAAAGGAGAAATATCAAGGACGATGATGAGAGTGGTCTTGATTACATATCGAAAGAAAAAAGGTTTGTTATTCGCTGCAAATTTAATGAGAGAAAAGCTAAGCTGAAGTTATTCCCTGTGTTGCTATTAATTTATACATGCTTATATAATTTTATAAAAAGTTATACAGTTGTTTATATATCTTTATACAAGTACTTCTATACTGATTTATACATGTTTATAAAATATTTTAGTATAGTTTTTGTTCCTGATTTATTTCTTGTTATTTCTCCATATGCAAGGTTGGGGACTTCTATATACAACCAATTGATCAGTTCTATAACAGGATTAGTTCCCATACCGAGACTGATATTGTGAGCATTTTGAAGCAATATTTGACTGACACGCAGCTTCAAATGTTCCGTGCTAGTTGTTTTGGGTACTTTTTGGACCTCCCTCAATTTAAAATTCAAAATCAACTTATTCATTTTATATTTTTTAGGGAAGCCATCCCAGGACGGGAAAAGGAGTTGTAGGTAAAAATTAATAGTTGTTTGCTTCATTTTGGCATTGGAGAGTTTGTTGTTATTGTCACACCTCCTTTTTCAATACTACACCCCCGGAAGGGTATAATAAAGGGGGTTATTTCAAACTTGAAGAGACAATCGAAACGGGATTCATTAATTAAAATTAAAGTCGCCACTTGGGAGATTTATGGTGTCCTAAGTCACCGGTTTAAATCCCGAATCGAGGAAAAGAATGACTCTGTATACAATCTGCGATCCAGAAATTCGGGCAAGGAATTCTGTTAACCCAGGAGAAGGTGTTAGGCACTCCCGAGTTCCGTGGTTTGAGCACGGTCGCTTTGATCCTACTTGGCTCATTAAATATTTAATTACTGATTTTAAACCTATGTGCATTTGTTTCTTTCACCGCTTTTTATTAGAAAATTATCTTGAGACGAGTTACGCGCACGTATACCCGCCTGTTTGGTGCGTCAAAAATCATGTCACGCGAACATGTCCACAATCAATAATGCTTAGTTATTATTAAGAGTGTTTGGGCCGAAGTTGCGCGAACGCATACTCCGGTTTTGTTTTTAGAAATGTAGTTGTGTTACGCAAACGTATACGCAACCACACTTCGTATTTTAAGCGCCCCTAAAGGATATTCCACGAAATATTTAGTTATTTTTTATATCTAGCCTACGAAATTACTAGGAAAGCCATATGCGATTTTAATGAACTTATGTAAACTATTAATAAAATAAAAAAACTTGTAACCTATTTTATTATTAAGAAAGGTTGGCCGAAGTTGCGCGAATGCATACTCCAAATTAATTTTAGGATTATGGTCATGTTACGCGAACGTATATGCAACCACAATTGTATTTTAATGGCCCTAAAATTTATTACGATTATTAATCACTTTTGTATTAAGTTTAAAAGCTAATGTTAGGGTGATTAAAACTATGTTACCTAGACTTGTATTTTTAATCACTCCAAAAGCTGTCAGGCTAATTAACAGTCCCAAAACCCATCAAGGACCCCATTCGGGACCTAAAGAGGCGTTCCCTTTAAGGCAAAACAGCCTGTGCATTGATGGCCCAATGAAAGCGAACTTGGCAAATTTGAAACCAACTATTCCATGTGGGCCCAAGGGTGAGCCCAAATTCCTGAAAAGATATTGTCTTATTCTGAATAAGGAACTCGAACTTGAGTTTCAAGCACCACAAGACTTTTGATTACTGGAAACACGAAGCTTCATAAAGAGATATCCTCAATTAACTACCATATTCTCAGCAAATGGAAACCGATTAATTAATCAAAACTTTAACTTGAAATAAGCACGCTTCAATATTATCAGTACTTTAACAAGTAACCTTGAATCAACCTATTACTTAATATAATCTCCTGATCATAGAACCATAGGCTAATCCTTTAAAGTAAACCTACATTCCTTTTGTCAATATATCCAGACATAGAACAATCAATACCAAATATACATGAAGTTCATATGCTGAATTTCAACTTGCTGCCTACAGTAAACTACCTTGGAAAAATGGAACCAAATCCTGTATTTAACTAATGTAAATTGCTAAGTTAAACTTCACTACAACTACCAAAACCAGCTGATCCAAATGTGTCTCATGAATTCCAAACAGTCCCTAATTAATTACATAATAGGAGGGTCTATGCAATCTATAAAACTAAATGTTCTATATAGATTCAAATGAACACAAAAAATAAAGGAATTAACATGTTTTATTCTCACTTCCGACTGAGCTACATCATGATAGACTTAGATCATGTACCTGAAAATGGAAAGGAAAAGAGGGTGAGGTTCAGTAGAAACAGTGGCAAATACCAGTAGCAACACAACCCAGATTGAGCAGTAATTCCGTAAAATCCATTTGAACCAATCAAGGAAACAGTATTTTTTAAAACAGGAGAGCCAGAAAATCCGCTCAAAACCCAAATGCAAACTTAACCCGCAATCAGTTTGTATCAAAAACATCCAGCAATCAATCCATTTGAATATCTAGATAGGAATTGTACTTTTTCAGAAATGAAATCAATCACTGAAACTTCAATGGAACAGTAGAACTTCTTTTGGGTATTTTTCTGATTTTTTCTTCGAACTTAGATGGAATTAATGGAACAGTAAAATAGCAGCCTTTTTCTGAATTTTCTTGCTCTTCAAAACTTGCCCTCTAAGGAAAGAAATGATGCCTTTATAGGCAAACAACTAGGGCAGCCCCTGCAGGTATTATTTTGCACTTTAGTCCCTTTTAATTTTAGTTTTTAGCTAGTTAGTCCTTTAATTAATGGCTTGTTGACCAAGTCAGCTACTTAAAAGTCTAAAATTCACCTAAATCCCGTACTAGAACCTTCCTATTTAAGTTACACTAAGATTCACTAAGTTGAATACCCTAAACTACCCTTTTCTAATTCTGAAAAAATACTAAGCTAAACTGGCCCTTTTTCCATAATAACTTGGTCAAGAAATGACCATGGTTAGATGAAAATCTATCTTATTCAGCTATAACCAAACTGCTCTTTAATTAACCAAATTAAACCAACATATCTTAATCTTGAATTAACTATTAAAAATCAGAGTTAACAAGCTATCAATAGCAAATATCGATTAAACATGAATATAACAGAATGATCAGAAATTAATCAACAGAAAAGCAGTCAATGACTTAAATCAAAACAAACTAGAGCACCGATTGTAAATTATTAAAAAAACCCAGGCTTAAACTAATTTTATAACAAAGAAATCAAACAATAAAGAAAAGAAAAACTTACACTAGGCCAGGTTGAAAAAAGCTGGACTTCGATTTGAGCCCCGGGATGATGTGAACATTTGTTCTTTATCAAGAACAAACGAGCACATTATTTCGTGCCTCAAACAAACTCTAAACTAAGGAATTTCGGAAGAACTCGAGAAAATTAGGCTTCTAGGGTTCTGCCAATTTTATGATTTGAAATTCAAGGAGCTCCGAGGGTATTTGAAGGAGAATAGGTAAGGATTTGACTGAGGGAGAGACAGGGGTTATGGGGTGTTGGTTTGGTCGGATTTGGGTGATTTAAGGTTTTGGTCAATTTATTTAATTTAAAATTCGAGAAGTTCGGCTGAGATTTGAGAGACGGGATTTGGGGGTTTGGAAAAAGGAGACTGAGGGGAATCTGTGATGTAAATTTGGGATTATTTGGAGACCGGCCGCCGGTGGAGGCGGTTTTCGACCGGCGCGGACGGCGGATGGCAGCGTAGGGATTAATGGCGGCTAGGGTGTGTATTAGGGGGTGTGGGAGATGACGATTAGGGGGATGTAGGGGGTTCCGACACTTATATACCTATGTGTGACTAGTTCACAGCCGTTGGATCAACAACCTAGACGGCTGAGATTTGTTGAGTCAAAAACGGTGCCGTTTTGAGAGGGGGTGGGGCTGGACCGGATCTGGGCACGGGATTAGGCTTGATTGGGGCGGGTTTGATGGTCAAATTACTTGGGCCTGGTGGTTTTGAGTTATAATGGCCCAAATTCTATTTCTTTCATCTTCATTTCAAGACAAATTATCCAAAATTCTTTTTTCTTGTTTCTTTTCTTCAAATTATAATTCCTAAATTAATTCTTAGAAACTAAATAACTCAATAAAATCACTAATTAATCCTAAGTAATAGTTAACTCAATTAATGAGAACAAATTAAAAGAAAAACTACTCAAAATTAAAGTTAAATTTAAAAGGCAAATTAAACTATTTTTGCGATTTTCCTTTTTATAAAATAACTTAATTACTAAATGCAAAATTAAATCCTAAATGTAATGCATGTATTTTTGTATTTTTATATGAATTGAAAATGCACAAAAAAATGCAAGCAATTAACAGAAATGCCGCAAAAATCAACAAAATTAAAAATAATGAAAAGAAATTATTTTGTTTGAAATTGTGGGAGTAATTCATATAAGGAAAAAATCACATGCTCACAGTTGCCCCTCTTTCCTCGGAAACACAAAGAGTTTTCGTGCAAAGATAAGTGAGCAAATACGAGCGATTTTTGCCCGTTTGAAACTCCGTGTGAAGCATTTTTTGAAACGTTTGACCGCACCCTGCTTTTGAGGTTGCCTACATATCCTTGGCTAAAAAGGAATCAGGTCAGTGTAGTTTGGGAAGGTCCGGTAGCTGGGACTACCATGAAGTTGTGGTTTCACTATTGTTGTTGCTGCTGCTGTTACTGCTTACTGAACCCCCTTATTACATCGTGTCAAAAATAAAAAGAAGCTAGACTAGGCTATGATCTATGAATTACAAAATTCCGAGCTATGTCTACAAACTTGCTCGTAGTTCTTGTCGCCTTGTGAACTTGTATTCTCCCGATGGAATTCTTTTGTTGTTACCTTGAATTGTGATCTGAGATGTTTGCCGTTTCTCCGAGTGATGCTTCACTGTTGTGATTTGAAATATATGCCTTTGTTCTCCAGGTGGGCTCCTGATTGCTAAAGCTTCAAAAATATATGCCTATGTTCTCCAGGCAGGCTCTTGATTGCTAAAACTTGAAATAAATGCCTCTGTTCTGCAGGCGGGCTCCTGATTGCTAAAACATGAAATAAATGCCTCTATTCTCCAGGCGGGCTCCTAATTGCTAAAAACTTAAAATAAATACCTCTATTCTCCAGGCGGGCTCCTGATTGCTAAAACTTGAAGTAAATGCCTCTATTCTCCAGGCGGACTCCTAAATGCTAAAACTTGAAATAAATGCCTCTGTTCTCCAGGCGGGCTCCTGATTGCTAAAAACTTGAAATAAATTCCTCTGTTCTCCAGGCGAGCTCCTGATTGCTAAAAACTTGAAATAAATGCCCCTGTTCTCCAGACGTGCTCCTGATTGCTAAAAACTTGAAATAAATGCCTCTGTTCTCCAGGCGGGCTCCTGATTGCTAAAACAAGAAATAAATGCCTTTGTTCTCTAGGTGGGCTCCTGATTGCTAAAACTTGAAATAAATGCCTCTGTTCTCCAGGCGGACTCTTGATTGCTAAAACATAAAATAAATGCCTATGTTCTCTAAGCGGGCTCCTAATTGCTAAAAACTTGAAATAAATGCCTCTGTTCTCCTGGCGGGCTCCTAATTGCTAAATACTTGAAATAAATGCTTCTGTTCTCCAGGCGGGCTCCTGATTGCTAAAACAAGAAATAAATGTCTATGTTCTCCAGGCAGGCTCCTAATTGCTAAAACTTGAAATAAATGCCTCTGTTCTTCAGGCGGGCTAAAACTTGAAATAAATGCCTCTGTTCTCCAGACGGGCTCCTGATTGCTAAAAACTTGAAATAAATGCCTGCCTCTGTTCTCCAGGCAGGCTCCTGATTGCTAAAAACTTGAAATAAATGCCTCTGTTCTCCAGGCGGGCTCCTGATTGCTAAAAACTTGAAATAAATGCCTCTGTTCTCCAGGCGGGCTCCTGATTGCTAAAAACTTAAAATAAATGCCTCTTTTCTCCAGGCGGGCTCCTGATTGCTAAAAACTTGAAATAAATAACTCTGTTCTCCAGGCGGACTCCTGATTGATAAAAACTTGAAATAAATGCCTCTATTCTCTAGGATGGATCCTGATTGCTAAAACAAGAGATAAATGCCTCTGTTCTCCAGGCGGGCTCTTGATTGCTAAAACTTAAAATAAATGCCTCTGTTCTCCAGGTAGGCTCCTGATTTCTAAAACAAGAAATAAATGCCCTAGTTTGGTGGCTGTTTGGTGCTAGTCCTTTCCCCATGGCAAATTCCTATAAAACCAACAAATTTATGCCCCTGTTTCAATCAAAGAAAAACCTTGTCAATATAAAAAATGGTGGTTAGTTGATGGCATTCTTGCTGGATGCGCCTCCGCTGCTGAGTTCTACTTTGACTTACTTCCTTGAACTTGCCTTGAACCGGTTTGACTTCCTGACAGATTTTCAAAATCCCCATGACTTTTGATGACCCGAGTGTTCTATCCCCCCATGTTGTTTTACATTTCTGATCCCTTTATCTGAAACTTTGCCTTTCCCCACAAAACTATCTGGCCAATCCACCAACGAAACTTCCGATGATCCTTTGTGTCTTACTTTGTATTTTGACATCTTTGGTATATTCCGGGCTTGTTATGCTTTGCAACTGGAAAACTGGTAGTTAGCCTTGACATACTTTCATCTTTCTTTCAAACAAGATCTACATTGAACATCTTAAAGAACATACCTCAAAAAGAATGAAATGCAATGACCTTGAGAGTTAAGAGAATCCAAAACTGGACTATTTATGAAAAGAAAAGAAACTTATCTGAGAGGAACAGCTGGTACCATTGAACATGCCATGCATTTTGGACTAACCGGCCCAATCTGTCCAACCAATCAGTTTTCCATTGCTATGCTTTGTTGCCCCAGAATTCCGTAACCTGATTTCTTCAACCAAACCCTAACCTTGTTCATCCTGTAGTGTTTTAAACAACTTTCACCCACAAACCTATCTCACTTGCTCACCTGAAAACACACCTTTGCCTTAAGGTGCCCGCGAGGGTTTTCACCAATAAGACTATCTCATTTTTAATTTCTCTCAACTCATTTCGCTTTACGGTTCCCTTGAGGGTTTTTACCAATAAGACTTTCTCATTTTTAATTTCTCTCAACTCACTTCGCCTTACGGTGCCCGTGAGGGTTTTCACTAATAAGAATCTCTCATTTTTATTATTTTTCTGCATGGACCAGAGTGTTGTCCGTAGCATAAATCACCTCTTCTTGCTCGACTTGGCATTCCCTGAAGACTGATCAGAAGGTCTTTCTTTGGACCATAATGCAGGCTTTTGGACGGGGTTAGAAAGAAAGGTTATCAAAGGCTAAAAACAATTCGACGTGCGTTTAAAACTACAACTTTCGGAATCAAATCTCTGGCACAACCACAACTTCTGGCCCTGTTTCTTCCTTGGGGACTTTTGGACTTTTATTTCGGTGTGACTGAACCTCAGAGAGCGGCTGCCTACGTACCCTTTCGGGATCAAGTCAAACATAGTTCAGGTCATGGAAATTACTTTGTTGTGATTTTTCTTCTCTTCCACTTTCTCTCTTCTTTTTTATTTTCTTTTTTCTTTTCTTTTTCTTTTTCTTTTTCTTTTTCTTTTTCTTTTTCTTTTTCTTTTTCTTTTTCTTTTTCTTTTTCTCTTCTTTTTTCCCCATTTTTCTCCTCTCTCTATTTCACTATTTTCCTTCTCCGCTTCTTTACTTACTTTCCATGCTTGTGTTTACAAACTTTGTCATTGATTCCAAAAGAGGGGTATGAAAGAAAATAAATAAGACTCAAAGGGATAACAAAGGATAAAGTATTTAGATAGCAGAACAAAATACCTTCATCATTCCAATCTTCAAAATATGCCGAGTATGAACAAATACAATTAAACCAAAGAAAATCATACATCATACCTCTCGACCACATCGGAATTGATGGCCATTTCAACCCACTTGCCTTCCATACAAAGCACCAGTGGACAACACTATCCTCACGATGAACGGCCCCTGCCAGTTTGGGACGAACTTGCCTTTGGCCTCAGCCTGATGTGGAAGAATATGTCTCAACACTTGCTGACCCACTTCGAACTTTCATGGACGCACCTTCTTACTATATGTTCTCGTCATTCTTTGTTGATACAATTGACTATGACACCCTGATGCCAATCTTTTCTCATCGATTAAACTCAATTTCTCCCGACCGGTTTTGACCCACTCATTATCGTCATGTTCCAATTCATTATCACACTCAATTTCTTGTATTATTACTTCAGAATTAGATCGGCTTTTAAGACTAGACTGAAGATTCCTCATGCATGTCATGTCATTGAGACCAACATAGAAGGAACTGTACAAGAAAGAAAAGAAAAACAAAAATGAAACTATGAGGAATGAAAAAGAAGGGAAATTGCATTTTATTGAAATTGAAAGATAACAAGGTTTAACACATTCAAACGGACGAAACATAGAACCTGAATCACAACCCTAGAATAATCTAGACAACTAAAAGAAAATCAAAACCCACTACCAAAACTCCCTCCGAGTAGGAAGAGGAGTAGCTTCCCAATTTTTGATCTTCATATTAGGCCTGACAAAATGCACTTCTTCGTCACCAGAATCTTCCCCAATTTCTACCGTGTTCACTTCATCAAATAGACGTTTGACCCTTTCAAACCAACTCGTCCTGCTTAGGGTTATTGGGAGGCTTCTTAGTTTCAGCCGAGAGATCAAAGCGAGGGGTGTAAAATTATAGTTCTGGCTCTTGGTGGGTAACAGTGGTTATCATGGGTTTGGAACAAAGGTTTATAGAGGATCTGTGTAATGCGGCCGGTGGCAGAACCACAAACCCATGAGTAGCTAGTGGAGGGGGTATGGGATTTGTTTGGGTGGTGGAGGTGGCGGTGTTTGGAAGGTAGTTCCGTAGCACTTTTGGTAAGTAGGAAAGGCTGGAGATGAGTTCACAGTAGGAGGCTCCTGAGGCTGAGCCAACAGTGGGATGTAAGTAGGGTTAGCAGGGTAAGCCGATGGTGGGTGTCCTTTTGACCAGGCCTGGTACATCTTAGCCATTTGCTGCTTCAGTTTGTGAATCTCCTCTTTATTGCATTAACATCCAATTCTTCCTCCTCTCTTGACGGGTCGACGATACTTGCCTCTAATTCCTGGTTGACCATGTTCAACGTATTCTTAGACCGGGTATTGCAGGAATGGGTTGCCAGAATGCCAGTCAACTAACCACCTGCCTGGACTCATTATCAACAACAACTTTGTTAGCAATTAGAGCATTAATAGATAGGTAACCACACATTTTGGGAATGAATGCACCTAAGCAGTTAACCGTTTCTACTATGCCTTTGCTTGGTTGCATGCGTCATCCCGGCTTTACTTTTTCTTTATTTGCAATGCCGTTTCTTTGCTTTATCCTCTCACTCTTCCCTCTTATTTATCCATTGTTTGTTTCTTGCTTTTCCTTCTTTTCCTTTGCTCTTCTTTCTTATTTTTCCCTCCGCTTTTCTCTTTTTTTTTCTCTTTTTCTTATTTGGTTACGGTAGAATCCTATGTAGATTGCCTACGTATCATGACCCCGCATGAATCAGACCAAGCGTAGTTCTTGGGGATATGAAAAGAAATAAATAACAAAATATTTTTAGGATTTTCAATTTTTCATAAAAACAAACACTTTGACTACAAGGATTCAAGATTCACAGACTCGAAATAAACTAACAGACTTAGAAAATGATCAACTCAAAAGACCTAACAGACTCCAAAACAACTTAACAGACTCAAACAAAATGAAAATCACAAATGCATTAAAGCCTTGAATGCTTCTAGAGCTCTCGGGGTGTTGTTTGGCTTTGTTGCGGGCTCGCCCGCAAGATCCACTTGAAGCCTTTCCAAATCCCTCATTACCTGCTGGACAAATATCATGACTGCCGCAAAGAAAGTACTCTGGGTCATGCCTTCAAATATGTGGCATTTTACCACAGTGTACTCTACAATCGTCGTGACCCTTTCGCGGATCCTACCTTTCTCCCGTAATAAATCCCCAATCTGCCAGGTTTTAGCTTCCAAAGTTTGTTCAGCTGCATGGCTTTGTTCTTGAAAATGTTGTAGATCCCTTTCCAACATTGCTATCAGAGAATAACAATGCTCCCTTTCGGCTTCGAAATCTCTTCCCTGCTTGGCCATTTTATTTTTAATCATCTTGACCTTTTTCTTCATACTTACCATCCCCTTGTCATATTTCTCCTTCAACTGACGGGTAAAACTGGCACGTTCCCCTGCATCCTTGGCTATCTTGTCTCGAGCATTTGCTAACTCCTTTTTAGTCTTCTGTAAATCATCCTCGAAATCACATTCCTTCTGGGTAAGGTTGTAGATGAGTGTTTCGTCTTTTCTACTCCTGCCCGGGTTGTGAATTACTATTTTTATTTTTCGGATCTGGGCTTTGAGAGCTTCATTCTCTTAGATCAATCTTCTTTTCTCACCTTCGGCTTCCTGAGCCTGAAGATCATTGTCAAATTCCATATTTCTCAGTTTTTCTTTCAAGGCACGAATCTCAGCTTGATATGCCTTTTCCTTTTCTCCCCATACTAATCTTTCTTGGATTTTGTCATCAAAGGCTTGAACATGAGGTCTTTTGGCGGGTCTCTCAGGTTTGGGTTCTGGCTCAATGTTCACACAGGACCTCTTCTCAAACCAAGCAGCATAGTTTGGATCCACTTCCCCTTTGCAGTATCCGGTACTTGGGTGCCATTTTTTAGATACCGGCAGTTGTTCCAACCCCGTTGAACTAAAGCCTCAAGCAATGCAGATTCCGGATGCAACTCTATGACTTGAGTACTTAGATCTTCGTCTTTGGGCACAATATGATACCGTCCTAATTGTCTCAAGACCCTCTGCGGTGCGTATGGCTGAATACTCCTTAGACCCATTGTCCTCAGGTAACCTTTGGTTGCAGTCATGTATATAGCCTCCATCTTTGGGAGCCATCCTACGGACCACTCAATTTGACTTGCTTTGAGAGCTTTCAAATGAGACACCCATGCTTCAAATCCTTCCGGCGCATTGTAATCCTTGATCCTCTCTACATAACTGGTGATGAAGTTATTTGGGCTCGAGCCATAACTCATGAATCAGGGATGGTGGCGAAGATGCTCGATCATCCACATTTGTAGGAGGATACTGTAACCTTTGAAGAACTGGGCCCCGGCTTTGCATAAAGTCAACACACGATAAATATCCGCCAATACCAATAGGGCAAGTGTATGGTCCTTCATGGTAGTGAGGATTTGTGCAATTCTAGCCATGCAAATATCAACTGTCCCCTTCTTATTTGGAAAAACCATTATCCCCAAGAATGCCAAAATAAATGTGAACCGGCGATGAAGTTGCCAAAGACCCTTATCCTGTTTGTTGCTCAACCCCTTCTCATGTGCTTTAAAACCAGCAGAATGACCAAACCTGAAGTATAAGAAGTGAAAATCACAACACCTTTCGCTCACCTGGTTTTTACTTATCTGTTTGCTGATGTTTAAGAGTTCAAAAAACTTGTGCACCGACGGAGTCCTTGGAAAAATAAGTTGTTACTTCCTCCGATCTCGTCCAAACTCAATGTACCCAGCTATCTCCTCCAAGGTAGGGGTAATCTCAAAGTCTGAAAAGCGAAAAACATTATAAGCAGGGTCCCAGAAAGTTATCATATCCTTGATCAGATCCTCTCATGGCTTAATGTCCATAAGAGCGCTCAGTCGTTCTTTCACCCACTTCTGACCATCTTGATCCAAATCATTCCACCACATGTGCAAATGTATCCGAGCATGTTCCTTGACCACTTCTGGCGGATCCTGGATAATATTCATTTGTTCTTGTAGAAAGGTAGGGTCAGGGTTGACTCTAATGGCCCTTTTTGAAAAAAAATTCTTGGTTTTAGAACAAAAGACCATGATTGGTATGCCAATTTTAACCAAATGGCTATTTTTGCAAATATGGCCCCTTCCCAATTCCAGATGAATTTTGAAGCTGGGGAGGGCTTATTTTGTGACATTTCTCAACTTTATCCATTCGATTACAAAAATAGCCCTTCGAGAATAGATGAATATTCTAAGGCTATCTCGGTACGAGCGGTTTGAAAAACTACCGACACTGAATCGACTTATTTTGACTGACTGCATTTATTTGACTCCCTCACTTCTCTCTTTTTTTCTCTTTTTTTCAAAATAAGGCTGGACCTTATGTAGGTTGCCTACGTATCTCATATCCGATGGGAATCAGACCCGCGTAGTTCATCCAATTTGGTTTTTTGAAGTGACTATTTTTTGTAAAAAATTCGGCAGAGTTTCGGGGTATTTTCAAGCATTGGGTTTTTTAAGAATCGAGTTTTCTTTTTTCCTACATCACTCTTGGTCTTTTTCTCTCTCTTTCTCCCCTCTCTTTGTTTCTTTTTGGTTTTTCCTCACTTTTCCTTTCTTATTTAGTCGGTCAGCATGCAAGCCAAAATAAATAAATGCTCACGTAGCACATAAAATGCATCATGATGGTCTGTTATTTTGGGGCACCTATCCTAGACGAACCCAACCCCTGTGTTGAGTCCCCTAACTCAAAATGTATGTGATGCAAATAAGCACTCCTACTGGGGATCCAGCATGGGGCTGTGTTCTTCTAAGTTTGAAAACTTGGGGTTTTGGTCTAGACATGAGGTACCCGAGCGGACGACTGGGGCCGAGGAGGGGGCGACGTGCCGAGAGCACTAAAATCTGTCCGGCCTTGTCGCTTGCCCAGCCTCGCTCTATATGGTATATTTTTCTAGAAAAAGCGGGCTATGCGACGTATGCACCATTTTCAAAAAAAACTAAAAGGGTGGTGTAAGAAGATAATTATATACAATGAAACAATATTAAAGCGGTAAACAGATAACATTTAGCACAAAGGTACAATAATATCAATAAATAAGCCAAATAAAAATCATAAAACAAGCTCGATTTCTTGAACCCTAAACAAAAGTTCTGGGTTCTTGTCCCCAGCAGAGTCGCCAGAGCTGTCACACCTTCTTTTTCAATACTATACCCCCGGAAGGGTATAATAAAGGGGGTTATTTCCAACTTGAAGTGACAATCGAAACGGGATTCATTAATTAAAATCAGAGTCGCCACTTGGGAGATTTATGGTGTCCCAAGTCACCGGTTTAATTCCCGAATCGAGGAAAAGAATGACTCTGTATACAATCTGCGATCAAGAAATACGAGTAAGGAATTCTGTTAACCCAGGAGAAGGTGTTAGGCACTCCCGAGTTCCATGGTTTGAGCACGGTCGCTTTGATCCTACTTGGCTTATTAAATATTTAATTACTGATTTTAAACTTATGTGCATTTGTTTCTTTCACCGCTTTTAATTAGAAAATTATCTTGAGATGGGTTACGCGCATGTATATCCACCTGTTTGGTGCGTCAAAAATTATGTCACATGAACGTGTCCACAATCAATAATGCTTAGTTAATACTAAAAGTGTTTGGGCCGAAGTCGCGCGAACGCATACTCTGGTTTTGTTTTTAGAAATGTAGTTGTGTTACGCGAACGTATACGCAACCACACTTGGTATTTTAAACGCCCCTAAAGGATATTATACGAAATATTTAGTTATTTTTTATATCTAGCCTACAAAATTACTAGGAAAGCCATATGCGATTTTAATGAACTTATGTAAACTACTAATAATAAAAAAAAAACTTGTAACCTATTTTATTATTAAGAAAGGTTGGCCAAAGTTACGCGAATGCATACTCCAAATTAATTTTAGGATTGTTGTCATGTTACGTGAACGTATACGCAACCACAATTTTATTTTAATGGCCCTAAAATTTACTACGATTATTAATCACTTTTGTATTAAGTTAAAAGCTAATGTAAGGGGGATTAAAACTATGTTACCTAGACTTGTATTTTTGATCACTCCAAAAGCTTTCAGGCCCATTAACACGCCCAAAACCCATCAAGGACCCCATTCAGGACCTAAAGAGGCGTGCCCTTTAAGGCAAAACAGCCTGTGCATTGATGGCCCAATGCAAGAGAACTAGGCAAATTTGAAACCAAATATTCCATGTGGGCCCAAGGGTGAGCCCAAATTCCTGAAGAGATGCTGTCTTATTCTGAATAAGGAACTCGAACTTGAGTTTCAAGCACCACAAGACTTTTGATTACTGTAAACACGAAGCTTCATAAAGAGATACCCAACCTCAATTAACTACCATATTCTCATCAAATGAAAATCGATTAATTAATTAAAACTTTAAATTGAAATAAGCACGCTTTAATATTATCAGTACTTTAACAAGTAACCTTGAATCAACCCATTACTTAATATAATCTCCTGATCATAGAACCATAGTCTAATCCTTTAAAGTAAACCTGCATTCCTTTTGTCAATATATCCAGACATAGAACAATCAATACCAAATATACATGAAGTTCATATGCTGAATTTCAACTTGCTGCCAACAGTAAACTACCAAGGAAAAATGGAACCAAATCCTGCATTTAACTAGTGTAAATTGCTAAGTTAAACTTCACTACAACTACCAAAACCAGCTGATCCAAATGTGTCTCGTGAATTCCAAACAGTCTCTAATTAATTACATAATAGGAGGGTCTATGCAATCTATAAAACTAAATGTTCTATATAGATTCAAATGATCACAAAAAGTAAAAGAATTAACATGTTTTATTCTCACTTCCAATTGAGCTACATCATGATAGACTTAGATCATGTACCTGGAAATGGAAAGGAAAAGAGGGTGAGGTTCAGTAGAAACAATGGCAAATACCGGCAGCAACATAACCCAGATTGAGCAGTAATTCAGTAAAATCAGTTTGAACCAATCAAGAAAACAGTATTTTTTGAAATATGAGACCCAGAAAATCCGCTCAAAACCCAAATGCAAACTTAACCCCCAATCATTTTGTATCAAAAACTTCCAGCAATCAATCCATTTGAATATCTGGATAGGAATTGTACTTTTTCAGAAATGAAATCAATCACTGAAACTTCAATGGAACAGTAGAACTTCTTTTGGGTATTTTTTTGATTTTGTCTTCGAACTTAGATGGGATTAATGGAACTGTAAAATAGCAGCCTTTTTCTGGATTTTCTAGCTCTTCAAACCTTGCCCTCTAAGGCAAGAAATGATGCCTTTATAGGCAAACAATTAGGGAAGCCCCTGCAGGTTTTATTTTGCACTTTAGTCCCTTTTAATTTTTAGCTAGTTAGTACTTAATTAATGGCTTCTTGCCCAAGTCAGCTACTTAAAAGTCTAAAATTCACCTAAAGCCCCTACTAGAACCTTCCTATTTAAGTTACACTAAGATTCCCTAAGTTTAATTTCCTAAACTACCCTTTTCTAAATCTGAAAAATTACTAAGCTAAACTGGCCCTTTTACCCTGATAACATGGTCAAGAAATGACTATGGTTAGACGAAAATCTATCCTATTCAGCTATAACCAAACAACTCTTTAATTAACCAAATTAAACCAACCTATCTTAATCTTGAATTAACTATTAAAAATTAGAGTTAACAAGCTATCAATAGCAAATATCGATTAGACATGAATCTAAGAGAATGATCAGAAATTAATCAACAGAAAAGCAGTCAAAGACTTAAAACAAAACAAACCTAGAGCACTGATTGTGAATTATTAAAAGAAACTAGGCTTAAACTAATTTTATAACAAAGAAATCAAACAATAAAGAAAAGAAAAACTTACACTAGGACAGGTTGAACAAAGCTGGACTTTGATTCGAGCCCCGGAATGATGTGAACGTTTGTTCTTCATCAAGAAGAGCACATTATCTCGTGCCTCGAATCAAACTCTGAACTAAGGAATTTGGAAAGAACTCGAGCAAATCAAGCTTCTAGGGTTCTTCCATTTTTACGATTTGAAATTCGAGGAGCTCCGGGGATGTTTGAAGGAGAATAGGTAAGGATTTGGACTAAGGGAGAGACAGGGGTTATGGGGTGTTGGTTTGGTCGGGTTTGGGTGATTTAAGGTTTTGGTCGATTTATTTGAAATTCGAAAAGTTCGGCTGAGATTTGAGAGACGAGGTTTGGGGGTTTGGAAAGAGGAGACTGAGGGGAATTCGTGGTGTAAATTTGGGATTATTTGGAGACCGGCCGCCGGCGGAGGCGATTTTTGGCCGACGGCGGAGGGCGGCGTAGGGATTAATGGCGGCTAGGGTTTGTATTAGGGGGTGTGGGAGACGACGATTTGGGGGGGTGTAGGGGGTTCCGACACTTATATACTTATGTGTGACTAGTTCACAGCCGTTGGATCAACAACCTAGACGGCTGAGATTTGTTGAGTCCAAAACGGTGCCGTTTTGAGAGGGGGGTGGGGCTGGACCAGATCTAGGCACGGGATTGGGCTTGATTGGGGCGGGTTTGATGATCAAATTACTTGGGCCTGGTGGTTTTGAGTTATAATGGCCCAAATTCTATTTCTTTCATATTCATTTCAAGACAAATTATCCAAAATTCTTTTTCTCTCTTTTCTTTTCTTCAAATTATAATTCCTAAATTAATTCTTAGAAACTAAATAACTCAATAAAATCACTAGTTAACCCTAAATAATAGTTAACTCAATTAATGAGAACAAATTAAAAGAAAAACTACTCAAAATCAAAGTTAAATTTAAAAGGCAAATAAAACTATTTTTGCAATTTTTCTTTTTATAAAATAACTTAATTACTAAATGAAAAATTAAATCCTAAATGTAATGCATGTATTTTTGTATTTTATATGAATTAAAAACGCACAAACAAATGCAAACAATTAACAGAAATGCCACAAAAATCAACAAAATTAAAAATAATGAAAAGAAATTATTTTGTTTGAAATTGTGGAAGTAATTCATATAGGGCAAAAATCATGTGCTCACAGTTATCACTGGTTTGAAGTGTGTAGAAGACAACGCCACTTTCTATGACAAACCAGATGTTAATAGGTTGCTAAAAGATCCAGGAGATGGAAAAAAGGCTATAACGAGGGGGCAGCTTCTTGATCGCTTCAAGAAACAGGACTAGAAGTCGGACGAAGATGCATTCAAGATGGACTTGATAGTGTTTGTCCATCATTTCATATTCTCATATGCCAATAATTATGGTATCAACAAAGATAATTTTGATATCATTGAAAATGGTCAATATCAGACGTATGCTTGGGGAAAAAAGTCATTTGAAGATAGTTTAAAGATAATGAGGGACAGACTGTGTGACTATTTGAAAATGTATAGGCTTGGAGGTTTGCCACTTGCATTACAAATATGGTTTCTTGAGTGCTGCTCTATAGTTGAAAATCATCTAGTCGCGTTGGCACAAATGTGCCATGCATTCTTAATTGAAAAGTGACTGAAACTCCAACATATGTGGATTTGACTGGCAGGGTGATCATGTGTAGTATCGACAAGGTAAATATTTGTACCATAATACTTCTTCATATATGATTTCAGTTTTTCTGTATGTATATTTATGAATATGTCACAATTTCCTTTTTCTACTATTGTAATCTAGTTTTTCTTCTTGTAGTTGAACTATAGGAACATTTCCTCTACTCGTAAAGAGATGTCAACTCTGAACATTGACACGCTTTTTGAAGTTAATACCGATGATGTTGTATCAGGGGAGGTTCATGTGGTGCCTTTCACACTGATGATTCTGTCGCTGCATCTCCACCTTGGCCTCAAAATATAGAGCAACAATATAAACGACCTTATCCTCAGAATAAGGAGCAACAGTCAAAATGACATTTTCCTCAGAATATGGATAAACAGCCTAACCCGAGTTATGATCTTTTGGTACGCATTGATCTGTTGAATGCTGGAGTTGAGAAGTTGAGGAATGCTGTTGGAAAGGTACTGCACCTTTAGCTTTTTTGTAGTTTATTAGTACTTTTTGTATATACACGGTTTTGGTTATAAACATGGTTGTTGATTTGCTTTTGTTGTTTTATTTTTTTGTTGTCGTTGACTGATACAGTGAGGACACTCAACAATTATGTAGTTTCTTCCTTTGAAAAAGCATTCAGTTTTCTGAATATGAAGGAAACCAAGCAAACGAGGGAGGATGTTACTGATTCTAAGGTAATTGTTTACTGATAAAACCAAATCACTTAACAGTTATTCCTTCTCTGAATCATCACTCAACATGTCTTCTCTTTCTATTATTTTTTATTAGATTCGTCAGTATGTGTCTAATAACAATACTTCTGGTCTCGGCGAATTTGATGGCTATCAATATGACGTTGTTCCTGACTTTGTCGGTCAAGTGAATCAAGATAACGTACTAGCTGACGAGGGAGTTACTGATGGTGTTGATCATGGTATTTGTTCTACATTTTATCTTTTTTGTTTGATTTTTATTTTCTTCATTTTTAAAGTTTTTTATTATTTGTTTTCTCTGTCTAAGGGGCAGCAGGTGATGTCAAGGTGACACATTTTGGGATGACATTGGCAATGAAGATTTAGCTGCGCTACATATGTCCCAAATTGTGCTTCACAAACCATCCGTCATAGACATAGAAGATGATTACATTTCTCCTGAACAGTCAGTTTGACAGAAAATACTAGAAAAATATGCCAAATCTACATATTTGCCAGTTTTTGATTCAGGGGCATCAAGATCGGCGCACAAGCTCATTTTACATATCAAGCATCCTTTCACGATCGAAATTAATGATTTTGATCCATTGTCGCCATTGACTAAAGAATTTTACACGTTTGTTGATAATGGGATGGATACGAGGCGAAGGTATCTTCACTTCTTTTAATCTTCCATGTTCTGATTTTATACTTGTCAATGAATGTAGTTCTGACTACTTTTTATTTTTTATGATTTGAAGTGCCAAAAATATATATCTCAGTGAAGTAAATAAGCTTGCGGAAGCTTTTACTTTTGGCTTGTGTCATGTGACCACGAAGGATTGGTTCCACTCACTTGCGTATTGTGGTCGACCTTTGATTGACACGGTATTTAATAAATTTCTGTTCTAATGCCTTTTTTTATTTGTTGCATATATTTATTGTTTGAGACCCCCATAATATGTACATAGCTTTGTATAATCACAGTATAAGATTGTATAACCTTGTATAAATATGTATACCTCTGTATAATAGTGTATAAATTTCTATATTTAAAAAATTCTGGTAGTGATGGTTGTTCTGTTTTATTTCTTGTCTCAACACTTGGATGTCCTCCTTTATTATTTGAGGAAGAGGGGAAAATATGGGCTGAGTGTTGCCATGTGGTTTACTACTACCGACTTTGCCTTTGGTAACAAAATCAAATCCCTATATAAAGATTTCAAAGTGAATCAAGATCCTTCAATGATTCCTAAAGGGCATGAGATAGAAGATTACATTAGAGGATATTATTGTGATGCTAATGTACCGTGGCACACTGTTGACCACGTCTTATTCCATATCTATGTGAAGCGCAGAAGAGCAAAATTGGACCATTGGGTTTTAGGGTTGTTTACGTTCATAAATAGGTACATCCACATCTATGACTCTAACCGTAGAGCTATTAATGATAGACTTGATTTGGATGATGCATTACCTTATGCAATTCTGATACCTTACTTCTTGAAGAGTTCTGATTTTTATGTCGAGAAGAAGGGCATTGATTGGAACAATGGTGAACATACCGATAAATCCCATTATGATGCTTTGCAGATTAATCTAGTTAATAATATGCCCTAACAGATCAAATGGTAGGTTAATCTCAATTATTTTACTATTTTACTATTTTACTATTAGTGTAACTATTTGAATCTGATTTATTTCTTTTTAATTACAGTGATTGTGGTGCTTTTGCTTGCTTTACTGAGTATTTCATCATTGGTAAGGAAATTCGAAAAGATAATTTTGACATTGAGACACTTCTCACCAGGTGGAGATCTCTGTTGTGAGATTATGAAAGGAAAAAATAACAGTCCTGTGTAATTAGTGGTGATGAAATGACAGGGAGAATTTTCAGGAAGAGGAAGAGGGGACAATCGAGAAAGTAGTTCTGTTTTTTCTATTTTACTGTAGTTTTTCTATGTATCAGGAGTTGTTTTCTAGTTTTGTCTAAGTACTATTCTGCTACTTGTGAGATAACCTTAAAGGATATTATAGATATTTTTATTTTTGTGTAATTTGTGGTAGTCATTACACATTGTGGTTGTGAATGAATTACATTTTAATGAATATTTCAATTGCTTTTGTCCTTTAACAAAGTATGTGTTTTCATTATGGTTGCAGTTTTATTAATGTAGCACGGTTTATACATAGTTATATAAATTTATACTCTCATTTATACATCTGTATACATATAATACCATTGATTGTTTGTAGTTCTATTTTGTATTTCTACAATCTATCAATATATTTAGCACCATTAAAAATAACAAGACACTATTATTGGATAATTAAAACATGTATAATGAAATATCTCAATTGCTTGTGAAACTTAACTACTCAACATTTGTAACTCTATTATTTTTGAAACTTAACTACTCAACATGACAGCCAATATAATAGGAAGTGTTATGTTTCCAACTATTTATTTTGGTCGGTTCCTATATGTTTTTCTATTGTGACCACCTTGTGCACACACAGAACATGAAAATGCCCTCTTAGACTATTTTCCTGAAGCAGGTTTGAGTCTTTCCTTTCATGGCCTTCCTGCATTCCTTCTCCCTTTAGGTGGTGGGACCACATCTTCTAGCACCTCTGTTGGGATTACCCATAAACTCTCATCTGGCATCGGATTCACTGAAAATTCATAAGTTCTCAGGACTTTATCCTTCTTGTAGTAAAAAAAGCAATACTAGCCAGGTTTCAGCTGCTGATTCTTCAAAACCGCCCAACCATGCGGACATGAAAGTTCATCCATTTGAAACTTTCCGCAACTACATGTTCCCTCTTTAAGGCACATTATGATTTGACTTACCCCTTCAAACACAGTATATAACTGCTCCGTAGCAGGCCTCACCTGCAAAAGTTTTTTTTTTAAAGTTAAAGAACATTATACTTTATTATACAGAGTGATACATCCTTATACAAGCAGTAAAATGCAAGTCAGCAGTGCCAAGCATCATTATATTTGATTCATTTTACTGTCATTTGCTCCGATGCAATCAAATTTTCCTGAAGGAGTTTGTCGTACTTTTTTCCAAGCTTTATAGATGTCTCCATTGCACTTTTTCTATTTTTGTTGTTCCACTATTGTAGCAAATTTATCATGTACTCTAACAATCGCATTACTGGTAACTCTCTAGCATCCTTGTTTGCTGCATTAATTGACTCTGCAATATTGGAAGTAATTACTATCGACCTTTTCACTTTGGAATATGCCCTAGACCACCTTTCGTAGCCAATTTCGAACAAGTAAGGCTGCACCCTCAAATCAATTTTGCACATCTCTATCATATGGTACTCAAACTTCTCTATCGTGTAAGCTCTAGCCAAAGCAAAGAAGATATCCTTCAATTGTTTGTGATGTTTCTTGAATGTGTGCTTTACATTCTACCACAAGTGAAACATGCAAATACAATGCGGTACTTCTGGGTACACATCTTTTGTGGCATTGAAGATGCCTTCATTTCTATCTGAAACTATACACTTCCCTTCCCTAACTCCAAAAGTACCCTTTAACTGGACAAAGAGCCACTCCCAAGATTTATTATTCTCTGAATCTACAATTGCATATGCAAGTGGAATGATTTTTCCTGTTTATACAAAATAGATATTAGCATTCAGACAATTATACAAATATTATACACAATTATACAACTTTATACCAACTGCAAATTTTATAAAAATAGCAGATGTGAAATTGTATACACTTTTATACATGAAACTACAATATTATACAAACTACAGAAACAAGGTAGATGTAGTCAACTCACCAGCTCCATCTTGTGGGCAAGCAGTCAATATGGTACCCTTATATGCTGCTTTAAGGAAACTTCCGTCAACAACCATTATCGGTCTCCAATGCTCCCAGCCCTTGATAGATGCATATAGCGAAACATACCCATAAAGAAAGCATCTATCTTCTGATTTGTGCAACTTTGTAACCGTTCCTGGATTTGTATGCTCCAACATATAAAAATACTTCGGCAACTCCGTATATGAATCACTCGTACTCCCTCTTATCATTGCCAATGCCATCTCTTTAACTCTCCATGCTTTCATGCAACTCACTTCAATCCCGTGTTGCTTTTGTATGTCCTCTATTATATTTATTTACGATGTAAAATTTTTTTGGATTAGCATACTTGTCCTTGACTATACTAGCAATTACACCCGAAGTAGCTTGACGTTGTTTTAAGTATCTTTCACCATAGCCGCATGTGTGATTATTATTGTAACTTCTCCCTTTGAATATATTTGCCTTGAAAATGGCAGAAGATTTGAAACTCCAAGCACAATTGTTATCCATACACATAAGATGATACCTAGGATTAAAGACCATTCAACTTCTAAATACACTTGTATACAAAAATATAATTACATATATACTAATTTTAATACATATATACAATCTACTTTATATATATTTATATATATATATATATATATATATATATATATATATAATTATTTATATACCTTGTTGCACTTGATCTCTTCACCTTGAATTGGAACCTCTCACGTACAGCCAAGTTCTACATCACACTGACAATTGTCTCTTTATCTTTATAAACTTGATCTTCCTCAACAAATTCGTTCAATATATCATCTATTATACCCGTCTTTTTACTAAATTTTATGTTTTCAATAAATTCGATATCAATAATCTCAATGCTATCAATTGTGGATACATCTCTAGAATTTGAACTTGTAGCAACTAAACAACTGGAACTTGTAGCAACCACACAACTAGAACTTGTAGCAACCAAACGATTATCATAAATCTCTTTCACTGTCACAAACAAGGGATATTCAGTAAAATTCAAGTTTTTCTTCTTTAATACGATATACACCTTAACACCTCTATCGTTGTAAATCAGGATCGGTGGCAAACCACCATTTGGGAGAAAGTTAATCTCTATGGTGTTTAACTCACTATCGATCCTAACTCTGTTCTGAAATAGCTACAACTAAATTGTTGTAGCTGAATGTCGACTCGATTATTATACAATCGCTGGTGAAATTGATAAACTTATTTTCTTCCTATTTAACACTATGAAGAACGTAAACTGGGAAAAGCTCTATCGAACAAAAAATTAAAATCAAAATTGCAGCAAAAATAAAAATTACGCTGATTTGCAGCAAAAAAATTTTACTTTTCGCGTTTGATTTGCTAATTCGAGATGAAGAAGAAATTCTAGGGTTTTTGGAGCTGCATCTATCGCAAGATCTCGTTTTTGTAGTATTTGGGGAAGAAGAATGGAAAGAATCAGAGAAAATCCTGCTGAAAGAAAGAAAATCCCGCTTCTTACTCCCAAAAAATGGAAATAACGCCCCTTTTTTTCGGATATGGACCTCTAATTTTTGGGCTACTTAATTATAAATTAAAATATGGGGTATAAAGTTAAAAAGGTGGCAGCCCTGTTATTTTAGCGTGAAATGTTCCCTTAGTTATTTATCCATTACCATCCGAATTTCAAATCAAGAGAAATAATCGCTGTTTTTCATGATTATCTAATTAACCTTTTAATCGATTAGTTATTCCAACTTAACCCCAGTTACACGGAAACACAAGTTATATTCTTAAACATTCCATCAGTACCAAGATTTTTAAGTACAAAAAACTAAAGCTAAATTACTTTAAATCTTTAATCAATAAAAAGAAAGATCAAAAAGATTAATTCGAAAAAATAAGGGTTTTTAATACCGGGGCAGATGTATAGTCCAAATATTGGGGCACATGAACCCATGATCTTTTTATTAAATTAGGTATTGCCTAGAATTTGTCTAATATTTATGTGTTGGCAACCATACTTCAAATATTGAATGATGCACATGATTTAATATTGAGTTATTCGCCTAAAAGAACATGAATCAATTTTCACCTAATACTTTTTTTTTCCACATTTTTATTGGTGGATTCATACTTACAAAATTCTAAATTCGCCTAAATTCTATTATTGCAGTATGAAATTTACTCCAAGAGGAAATAATTTGTAACATATGTTCCAAAAATAAATCGGAGCTGACTACTGAAAATTTATAAAAGTATGTATCACTTTCATGTGACATCAGCAACCACGATGTCCTTTTAGATATTGAAAGAGGGCTCATGTATTTTTCTGGATTTACAAGAGTATACAAGTATGTTTATTGTAATAAAGTACAAAATGAAGGGCAAAGTTAGACTGCTAAGCCAGCAACTCTATCCATTACACGGACACAACAGAAATTATAGGAAATAGTACTGGCTTTTCAGTCAACAGAGCAGCAAGTGCAGGGGCAAAACAATAATAAACTGAAATTTTATGTATCTTTTGGTAAATTTACATGAACATAAGATTCCCTCTTATTAATACTTTCTTGTCCATGATAAGTGATTAATTTATTTTTTATTTAAAATTCAAAATAAATATCCATTTATGTAACTAAGAAAAAAATTAATTTGTTACATATCCCTAAAAAGCTTTCTTACTCCTCACATAAAATATTTAATTAAAGGTAGTTTAGTTATATTAAGTATTTTTGTGTAAAATTTAATATTTTCTTAATAGGAGTGCCAAAAGTAAATTGGTCACTTATTATGGACCGGAAAGAGTAGTTAAATAAAGTACTCACTCCGTTCCAATTTATGTGAACCTGTTGACTGGGCACAGAGTTTAAAAAAATGAAGCTTTTAGAATTTGTGGTCCTAAAGACCTAAACAAGTCAAAAAGGGGCCAGAGTATGTGTATGGTTATAAAAGTTTCTCATTAAGGATAGAAATATAAGTTTAAGCTAAATTATTACTAAATTTAGAAATGGGTCATTCTTTTTAAAACGAACCAAAAAGAAAATAAGTTCACATAAAGTGGAACAGAGGGAATAATACAGAGCTTTAACAGAATAATTGCAGTTCAATGAAGAATGAAAAAATCAGCATATTTGTTTGGCTCAAAAGTTATCAATATACTTTGTAAGCTTAAAAAAAATCAAAAATAAATGAGGGTAAATCGTAATCAAATACAATAAAACTTAGAGATGGAAAAGATGAAAATTATTATAGTAGATCTGATAGTGGAAAATGATAGTGTGAACTTGAGAATAAGTATTCGTTAGATGTAGAGATAGAGAGAGGGAGTAGGAGAAAATAAGAGAGTTGTATTATTCCAGAATCATAATGATCTCCTTTTACAATGTGAAGGTCTCCTTTATATAATAGAAGACCTTCCTTGAAATAATCATAAAAGTACAAAAGTAGGCAACGTCTCCTTAGTGGGGACGCTGAGTTTCAGACGACGTCGCCTTTGTCCCCACGCCCAAGTCGTATCCTTACTCTAGTTGACGTATGTTGAATGGGCGTACCCATCGGCGTAGAGATGTAGAGGGTCAAATTTGACCCTATACAGTTAGTCCCTCCGCTCGTTGGAGACGCATTCGGTAGGCATCTTCAATGGATGGAAATGCAAACCGCTTCTTGGGAGAATTTGACCTCACCCCGGGGGCAGTAACGTGAATGAGATGAAATGTATGACATTGTCGAGCTGCCGACGTGTGGCTCCTTTTTGATAATGACGTCATCGCCCGCATGCGTCATTATTATACGTACTCCCGAGGCGGTTCAGAGGATGATGAGATGTTCTGGTTTCCCACGCCCATTTTGAATCATGCCTTTTCGATTTCTGCGCATCCTAACCCTATAAATAGGGGGAAGGTTCAATCCGTTTCATCTTTCGAACCTTTGGAAAACCTTTTCTGGCTTCCTTCTTTGCCTTTCTTTCTAGCAACCATTATTTCGTGTAGGACTCCTCCACTTCTTTAAAGTCACACTTCTCGTCGTTAATGCTTTGTTTCTTACATAGGACAACATGACAAAACGTCGTCAGAGCAGTAAAAAAACCAAAGATACTACCCCATCTAGGGTTCCACCCTCCTCCGGTGGTGAGGAGGAAAAAGCAAGAAAAACCCTTGTTCCCCTAACTGTAGACAACGTCCTCTCAAAGGAAATGCATATTCGAAAGGATTTTCAAACCAAAAGCCCAACCCTTCCCTGGGAGCATAGTGATTTATTTCAATCCCACCTAGACAATCTTCGAGCGACACACAACATTCCAAACCATGTGGAAATGGCTCCGGCTGGGATGGACTATGCCAATGTGCATAGGCCTTGGTAATGCACATTTTACGAGTACCCATTTTTAATTGGTTATAGTCTCCCAATTTATCCTCTAGCGGAGGAGCTTTGCAGCTTTTTCAATGTGTGTCCGGCTCAGCTTACTCCTTACACCTTGAAGGTGTACAGGATTTTGACCACGTACGCAGCTAAGGCTGAGTGCGGCGTCTCAGTTCATCATCTTTTACAATTATTTAGCCCTGGTTACCTGAACATGCTGCAGTTGAAGAGCCGTGGCACGAAGGGCTTGGTTGTTAAATCATATGACAAGACCAACTGCCGCTTCTGGTGTAGGTACTTCTACGTCAGAGCGGAACACCCGGTGTATAACCCTGAAGGGTTCCCGGAAAGATGGAACCCTGAACGTAAGTACCTTTATTTGTAGAATTCATGACTGTTTGTGACCTTGACCATTCGGCCACTGTGATTTCTTTCTTTTCTCTTTTTTTGTGGCGAGGGTTTCTCCTCCCCAGTTCATTGATAATATTAAATCGTGGGTGGAAAGATTGATACCTTATGTGGAGGAATGCCATACCTGGGCCGCATTTCATCAATGGTACGGCCCGTCATGTAATTCTTCTGCTTTGGTTTGGAATTCCCTTAGGTTTTGTTACCTGACATACTCGTGTTGGTAGGTCAGAGCGCCCCCAAGAAGAAGAAAACCGTTGTTACCTCGCCTAGGGCGGAGACGGACTCTGATGGTGAGGACATACCCTGTGGCTCGTTCAGTGACGGTGCTCCCGAGGTTCCTCAGCGGGAGGTTGCGCCTGTGGCGGTGTCCGCAAGCTAAATGACTCGTTCAGTGCATCTCCGCGGCCTGTGGAGGAGACTTCTGAAGGTGAGGAACTGCTAGAGAGAAAGAGATGGTGGTTGATAACGGGCAAGGGGATAGCGACTGAAGGCGAAAGGGTAAGTGAACCCCGTCAAGTGTTGAGGCCAATTTTTATGGCCGATGCTATCCGTTATGGGAGGTCGGCTCCCTAAAGGAGAGATGTCAACGATGCCAGCCCAGCCCGTATTTCGGAAAGCGGTTCGTTGGCTGCTATTGGAGAAGTGGGCGATGGTGCCGAGAGGGTGGACCTTGAGGCCTCCCATGGAGATATAGATGGGTTAAAGAGGGGTCCAGCCCATGTGAAGATGACGGCAAGTAGGTCCAACTGTCGGATTATGATCCCAGGAGGGTATAACCTGTTACAACACAGCGAGTAGGCCGCAACAGATATGACCCTGTTATGTGCGGCTGCTGAGCGTGAAATGCTGAAGGGTGTTAGTGACGGGGATCTATCTCGGAGGGTCGCTGGCGCGGCCTTGCAGGTAGCTTTCAGTTTTTTTGTGTGCCGTAAGGCTAACTTCCATTCATACTGATTTGCCTTTCCTCTTTTTCTTTTCTTTTTTAGACTCTCATTTTGGAGGTGGAGAGGAGGCGGCAAGCGCAAAAGAAGGCAGCCACTTTCAACAAGGTGGCGAAGAAATACCAATGGTGCCGTGCCAAGCATCGGGCGTTGGTAGACCTTCTTAAGCAGGACCCAAAATTTCGGGTGTTCCGTGAGGGCCTTGAACAGTCGGAGGCCCAACTGAAACGGAGGGTGATCGAGCTGGAGCAGGTTGATGAGTAGTTGATAGCTGCTTTGGCTTGGAACATTGAGCTGGAGACTCTTCTTCAGTCGAAGGAAGAGGAATTGGAGGTTGGCCGTGGGGTAGCGGCGGAAGCTGCTGATTTGCGGGCCAAGCTCGTTGCCTTGACCGCCGAACTCGATACCAGGGCGGCTGAGATAGAAGCCCTTAAGCGGACTGCTGCGCCAAGGTCTGATAAGGATGCGTATCATGAGGCACATGAGATGTGGGTATATGCCGAGGCCAGATTAGTCGTGCTCGAGGAATTCTTAGCTGGAGGTCGAGCTACTGAGGTGGAGGTTCAGGACCAACGACGCGTAGCCCGCGTCGCCTGTGAAACTTGTGGGTATAGTTCTGACTCCCCAGATTGGGCGGGCTATAACTCCGAATACGTCAACCGTCTAGGATCCAGCTCCTGGATCTCTGCAACTTATCAACCCGGGGGCGGCGATGGACAAGATGGCGGTCAGGAGGGGGACGATGAGCGGAATGGCGGTCACGCAGAGGGTGATGGGAGAAACGGCGAAGCCTCTTAAGACTTGTATATATTTTTGTTTTGTTGCATTTTGTAATGTAAATGGGACCTTTTGTACATGTATTTTTTGGATGATAATGAAAGTCGTGCTTTTGCTGTCATTCTTTTCCTTTTGTATCTTTTATTTTCGGTATCTCATCTTCGCAAAGCGGGTGCTCGTTTACTTGTAGGATTTTCAGTGTGTTTCTCGAACATTGTCTGCGTTATCCGTCGGTAGGATGGGGCTTCGATGCTAAATAGTGGTGGCTTTAGCTAATAATGGCATCACTTCGATTGTTATTTAACTGCCCTTTGTCGTAGTCGAACAGGGTTGGCGACTATTGGCGACGACGTCCTTAGCCATAATATTGTCGATGGCCTTAGCCATATACGTAACTTCGACTGCCGTCGAATGACTTGTTTATCGCAGTCGAGCTGGGTTGACTTATTGATGACGATGTCCTTATCCATGTACGTAACTTCGACTGTCTTCGAATTACTCGTTTGTCGTAGTCGATCTGGGTCGACTTATTCACGACGATGGTCTTAGCCATGTACGTAACTTCGACTGTCGTTGAATTACTCATTTGTCGTAGTCAAGCTAGGTCGACTTATTGACAACGATGGCCTTAGCCATGTACGTATCTTTGACTGTCGTCGAATTACTCATTTGTCGAAGTCGAGTTCGGTTGACTTATTGATGACGATGGCCTTAGCCATGTACGTAACTTTGACTGTCATCGAATTACTCGTTTGTCGTAGTCGAGCTGGGTCGACTTATTGACGACGATGGCCTTAGCCATGTACGTATCTTCGACCGTTGTCGAATTACTCATTTGTTGTAGTCGAGCTGGGTTGACTTATTGACGATGATGTCCTTAACCATGTACGTAACTTCGGCTGTCGCTGAATTACTCATTTGTCGTAGTCGAGCTGGGTCGACTTATTGACGACGATGGCCTTAGCCATGTACGTATCTTCGACTGTCGTCAAATTACTCGTTTGTCGTAGTCGAGCTGGGTCGATTTTATTAACGACGATGGCCTTAGCCATAATACTGTCGATGGCCTTAGCCATGTACGTAACTTCGATTGTCGTTGAATTACTCGTTTGTTGTAGTCAAGCTGGCTCGACTTATTGACGATAATGGCCTTAGCCATGTACGTAACTTCGACTGTCGTTGAATTACTCGTTTGTCATAGTCGAGCTGGGTCGACTTATTGACGACGATGGCCTTAGCCATAATATTGTCGATGGCCTTAGCCGTTTGCACGTTGTAGATGACCTTGGCCGTTTGCACATTAGAGATGGCCTTAGCCGTTTCCACGTTGGAGATAGCCTTAGCCGTTTGCACATTGGAGATGGCCTTAGCCGTTTATACATTGGAGATGGCCTTAGCCGTTTACGCGTTGGAGATGGCCTTATCCGTTTACACGTTGGAGATGGCCTTAGCCGTTTACGCGTTGGAGATGGCCTTAGCCATTTACACATTGGAGATATCCTTAGCCGTTTGCACATTGGAGATGGCCTTAGCCATTTACACGTCGGATATGGCCTTAGCCATTTATACATTGGAGATCATGCTAGTCTAGTCCCTTTGTCATGTCAGTGAGGAGAGCGTATGGAGTGGCTGATATGATAAACTTGTTCCACAAATATCTCCAGTTGTCCCCTCTACCGCCTCGTTAAAAACCTCCCCAAGAAAACCCAATTGGGACAAAACTCGAGTAAGGGAAAAGAGTACGGCTCGGGAGATGCCTTTTAGAAATGGAAATACTTGAAGTGGGCGACGTTCCAATTGTTTTGGAGAGTTTTTCCTTCCATTGTTTCTAATTAGAATGCTTCTTTACCTGCTGCTGCTGTGATTTTGTAGGGTCTGTATCAGTTGGTGCCTAGTTTTCCTTCGCTTGGGTCTTTTGATGCCAATGTTTTGGCTTTGAGGACTTAGTCTCCCACTTTGAGTGGTCTTACTTTGGCTCTCTTGTTGTAGTATCTTTCGACTTGTTGTTTCTGAGACACCATTCTTATGTGGGCCATTTTTTTACTTTCCTCAGCCTCGTCGAGGTCTTGAAGCTTGTTTATGTCATTCTCTGCTCCGCTGGTATGTGAATACCTCAAGCTTGGTTCGCCGACTTCGACTGGTATGACTGCGTCGGTTCCGTAGACCAGTGAGTATGGTGTTTCTCCTGTGCAGCATTTTGGTGTGGTCCGGTGTGCCCACAACACTTCTGGTAGTAGCTCAGGCTATATCCCTTTGGCTTCCTCGAGTTTCTTTTTAAGTATGTTCAGTATTGTTTTGTTGGAAGACTCTGCTTGGCCGTTGGCGGCGGGGTGATATGGCATGGAGAGTATTCGCTTAATGTGCCATTTGTCGAAGAATTCTGTTGTCTTCTGGCCGATGAACTATCGTCTGTTGTCGCAGCTAATTTCCTTGGGGATGCCAAAACGGCAGATGATATTCTTCCATATGAAGGCGATGACTTCCTGTTCGCGTATTTGGGCGTACGCACCTGCTTCCACCCACTTGGAGAAGTAGTCAGTTAAAACTAATAGAAATGGTACCTTTCCTCGTCCCGCTGGTAGGGGACCGACTATGTCCATTCCCCATTTGATGAAAGGCCATGGGGAAGTGACTGAGTGGAGGGGCTCTCCTGGTCTGTGTATCACAGGGGCATACTTTTGACATTGTTCGCATCGGCGCACATATTCCGCTGCCTCTTTCCTCACGGTGGGCCAATAATAACCGGCTCGTATTATGCCGCGTACGAGGGCACGGTTGCCTGTGTGGGCACTGTAGTGACCCTCGTGTACCTCTTCGAGTACTGGCCTCGTTTGGTGCGGCCCTAGGCACTTGGCCAGGGGTCCGCCAAACGTCCTTTTGTAGAGCTCGTGGTCTATCAGGCAATACCTGGCGGCCTGTACACGGAGCTTCTTTGCTTCTTATTTGTCGAGTGGGAGTGTACCATCCTGCAGATAGGATACAAATTGGTTGCGCCAGTCCCAAGTCAAATTTAAAGAGAGTACCTCAGTATGATCAATGGCTGAATGGAAGAGGGTGACCACGCTTTCTTTGTTGAAGTTTTTAGTGGCTGCGGCCAATTTTTCCAAACCGTCTACATCAATGTTCCGTGCCCTCGAAATTTGTTCGAAGCGGCACTCGTCGAACTCAGTCATTAATCTGTGGATCTCTAACTGATATTTTTGCAATCTCTTCTCCTTGATTTGGTAAGTCCCAGTGACTTGGTTCACTACGAGTTGGGAATCGCAGTGGAGAATGAGTCGCCGAGCCCCATATTTGATGGCTAGTTTTATACCTGCAATAATAGCCTCGTACATGGCCTCGTTGTTTGTCATGTCGGGGTATCGTACGGACTGGTGAATTATTTCGCTCGTGGGGACCTCGAGAACGAGTCCCAGTCCCGATCCCGAGGCATTAGCAGTGCCGTCAGTGTAAAGAGTCCATAAGTCGGTGTTGGAGGGGGCACGACGTGCCTCCAGTTCCGCTTCTGGCAGTATTTCTGCGCCGAAATCGGCTATAAAGTCAGCAAGTACTTGCGACTTGATGGTGGTTCTTAGGTGATATAAGATATCGTGCTCGCTGAGCTCTATAGCCCATCTGGCAAGCCTGCCTGATAAATCAGGCTTATGTTGGACGCTTCTCAAGGGGAAGGTCGTTACTATTTTTATGAGGTGGCACTGAAAATAGGGTCAGAGCTTCCGTGAAGCTACGACCAATGCCAGAGCTAACTTTTCAAGGTGTGGATACCGTGTTTCGGCGACCACTAAGGTTTTGGTAATATAGTAAATAGGAGATTGTGTACATTTATTTTCACGAACCAAGACTGCGCTGATGGCGACTTCGGAGACGGCCAGATACACCAGCAGGGGCTCGCCTGGACTCGCTTTGGCCAGTAGTGGTGGCGAAGATAGGTATGCTTTCAATTCTCTCAAGGCTTCGACGCATTCCTCATTCTATTGTAACCCATTTTCCTTTCTCAACACATTGAAAAATTTATGGCACCTGTCGGAGGATCGTGAGATGAATATGGATAGGGCGGCTATTCGCCCCGTCAGCTTTTGTACCTGTTTTTTGCTGTTCAAAATCTCAGGTATTGTATCCATCACCTTGATCTGATCTGGGTTGACCTCGATGCCTTGTTGTGATATGAGAAATCCTAAGAATTTTCCAAGGCAACGACGAAGGCGCATTTCTCGGTGTTCAGCTTCATCCCGTACCTTCTCAATATCTCGAAGGCTTCTTTCAGTTGGTCGATGTGGTCTTCTTTCTTTGTCGATTTCACCAGCATATCGTCGATATAGACTTCTATGGTCTTACCGAGCTGTTCTTTGAACATTTTGGTGATCAGTCTTTGGTACGTAGCCCCAGCATTTTTGAGCCCGAAGGGCATTACCGTGTAGCAATGTCCCTTGGTGGGTGATGAAAGTTGTTTTCTCCTGATCCTCCTCGGCCATCACGATTTGATTGTAGCTAGAGTAGGCATCTAAGAAGCTCAACAGTTTATGTCCCGTGGTGGCGTCGATCAATTGGTCGATATGGGGTAGTGGGAATGAATCCTTTGGGCATGCCTTGTTCAGATCAGTGAAATCCACACACATTCTCCACTTCCCGTTCTTCTTTTTGACCATCATGACATTGGCGACCAACTGGGGTACTTCGATTCTTTGATGGAACCGTTGGCCAGTAATTTATCTACTTCCTCGCTGACCGCTTGATTGGAAGCGACGTTGAATTTCCTTCTTATCTTTCGCACGGGCGGATGTAATGGATCGACGTTCAGCTTGTGGGTGGTGATGTCTCGCAGGATTCCTGACATATCTGAATGGGAAAAAACAAATAAATTTACATGATTAGTTAGGAATTCACGATACTTACTCGGGTTGGTGAGGTCGTGACCGATGTAGGCTTTCTTTGTGAGGTCGGTGTCGTCCAACTAGATCGGGTCGAGATCTTCGACCGTTGCTTTACAAGCCTCCATGACATCGGGGTCTCTGATGGCGTCCGTTATCGGGTTGACTTTAGTCCCCGACACAGCTGATTGCTATGCCTCTGCACTCGCCCCTTTTAGCTGTTTGGTGTAGGTGCAATCTTGAGCTATTTCGTAGCATTCCTGTGCGATGCGCGGCTCGCCTCGAATGCTGAATACCCTCCACCGGGTGGGGAATTTGATTACTTGGCAAAAACTTGAAGGGACTGCTCGCATGGCATGTATCCATGGGCGTCCTATGATGACGTTGTAGGCCGTTTCTTGGTTCATCACATGGAAAGTTGTTTCCAGCGTGACTCCTCCTGCTAAAATGGATAGTGATATTTCTCCGGATGTCCATTCCTCTGCATTGTCAAAACCAGTTAGTGTTATGCAATGCGGTATTATCTTATGCTCGAGTCCCATTTGTAGGAGGACCCTCGGGTGGATAATACAGGCACCATTTCCGTCGTTAATCATGATTCTTTTAACATCCGTATCGGTGATACGTAAAGTGATAACTAAAGTGTCGTAATGAGGGAAAGACAAATCGTCGGCATCGGACTTATCGAAGGTGATACTATCTTCGAAGTCGTCATACCGTTCATGGGCGATAGTTCGCTTTAGTTTGTGTGTGGTGGCGAACTTGACGTGATTGATTGCTGAGTTGTTGCTGCCTCCGACGATCATGTTTATTGTACGTGCTGGGGAAGGCAGCTTCAGCGGCCCGTGGGGTTGTTCGCGTGCAAAGTTTATTTTCCCTTTGTCACTCAGTAATTCCCTCAGGTATCTCTAGTTCAGCATCCTGACCACCTCTTGCCGTAGGCCTATGCAGTCTTCGGTTTTGTGTCCCCGTTCCTGATGGAACTCACATAGGACGTTTGATTTCGTTGTGGCAGGGTCTGATTTCATCTTCTGCGGCCACTGCACTTTGGTGCCTAGCTTCTCTAGTGCGTGTACTATTTCTGAAGGAGACACACAAAAGTTATGGGCAGATAATAAGGGAGGTGTACCTCTTTCGTTTCGGAGTGGGGCGACGTATCACTGTAGAGCGTCCGTAGGCCTTGGTGGTGGATGGGAGGATCTGGTGCATGGCTGGTGTCGGTCTTTGTTGGAGTGTGGGAGTTGTTCTCGCCGTCCTTCATTGCATCAATCCCTCCTTCTTTCTGAGTGTATCGTTGTTAGCCGTTGGGTCGGCCCATTAAGATCATCCTCTTCCGCTCGTACCTTAGCGCAATAGGCGTTCTGGATTTCCTCCCACGTGGTAGGGGGATATTTCATGAGGCGGCTTAGTAGCTTTTTGGTTGTCCTCGAACTGTCCCTGTTTAGCCCGTTTTGGAAAGCGACAACTGCCATACCTTTCGATACGTTTGGCAGAGTCATCCTTACCCTGTTAAACCTGGCTAGGAAGTCCCTAAGTCTCTCCCCTGCGGTTTTCCTGACGGCGAAGATGTCGTTGACCCTTGCTTCCGCTTTCTTTGCACCTGCATGGGCGGTGACGAACTTATCCACCATTTCCTTGAACGTTGATATCGCCTTAGCTGATAGTTGAGAGTACCACGTTAGGGCTCCTCCTGTCAACGTCTCACCAAACTTCTTCAGTAGCACCGATGGTACCTGTTCTTTTGAAAGGTCGTTACCCTTCACAGCAGTGACGCAGTAGATCAAATGATCCTCGGGATCTGTGGTTCCGTCATACACCCTCAGGTAGTGTGGCATCTTGAAGGTTTTTGGGATAGAGTGAGGGGCAGCTTCTTCGGTGTATTTTTGTTCAACGAACCTCCCTATGTCGCGTTTTGGTAGCAATTTAGGAGCACCGGAGATCTTGTCTACCCTCTCCTGATGTTCTTTCATTTGGTCACGAAGCGCATTGTTTTCATTTTCCATTTCTTCCATTTTCTTTAAGATGGCTGTCGGTGTGCCATCATTGGCCTGTGCTTCGATGGGCTTGTTATTTGCTCGTACAACCTCAGGTTCACCAATGGCACCAGTGATGTCTACCGTTGGCGTACATCTGATGTTATTTTATGGTGACTTTTCAACTAACCCACTTAGAGTACTTGTTAGCCCTGCTTCCAGTAGCTTCTTGACCACCGAGGGTGCTTCCTTAGCCGCAGATGTGGAAGCTCATTTTTCATGTGAGATCGTCAGATCTTCGGATGGGGAAGGTGAGATCTCTACACCTGGTGTGGTGCTAGAGGTTGCATTCAAGGTACCCTCGTCACTGGCCTCGTTGAGAGGACCAAGGAGATTGGCTGTAACATTCACCATTGCTTTCGATCTTGTGTTATTTTCGGCCATCTTTTCGTGTGATGCAGGGAATGACGGTTGGTTGTTCTCTAGGTGGATACTATGATTTTGATTATCGAATTTCCCACATACGGCGCCAAATTGTTTGGCTCAAAAGTTATCAATATACTTTGTAAGCTTAAAAAAAATAAAAAATAAATGAGGGTAAATCGTAATAAAATATAATAAAACCTAGAGATGGAAAAGATGAAAATTATTATAGTAGGTCTGATAGTGGAAAATGATAGTGTGAACTTGAGAATAAGTATTCGTTAGATGTAGAGAGAGAGAGAGAGAGAGTAGGAGAAAATAAGAGAGTTGTATTATTCCAGAATCATAATGATCTCCTTTTACAATGTGAAGGTCTTCATTATATAATATAAGACCTTCTTCGAAATAATCATAAAAGTACAAAAGTAGGCAACGTTTCCTTAGTGAGGACGCTGAGTTTCAGACGACGTCGCCTTTGTCCCCACGCCCAAGCCGTATCCTTGCTCAAGTTGACTTATGCTCAATGAACGTACCCATCGGCGTAGAGACATAAAGGATCAAATTTGATCCTATACAATATTATAAGCGTAGATGGCGACAAATTTTATGCAAGTTGCAAAACCAATATACGTTGTTGTAAATATCGGTTTAACAAGTGTTGCCAAGCATGCATACAAGTGTCTTAGCCGCCATGTTTCACTAACTCTCATCCATCCACCTGTATGACAAAGAAGGCGTGGTTGCATGCAACCACTTTTATGATCACCTCTGTATAACGGCAAAAGGATATTTATCACATTCATAGAACATAGACTCCACTGCTTTCTCAGAGCCGATCTTCGACCTTAAATTGTCCTCTTCTCGAAATTTTTTTTGTTTGTTTCTGTATTATAGTTACAGGTGGACGTAGTCGAGGATTAAGCCGATCACGGCACCGAGGGCAAGGAGTCGCCTGAGGAAAGATTAGTATCGTGGTCGAGTAAAAGTGTATAAAAATAACGGTAGGATAAGTTAGAATAGAAAGACAGAATATTCCATTGAATATTTTTTCAATTGTACTTTTTTGTTTTGTTTAAATAGGAAGAGATAAAAGAATAAAATGGGATCTTCACTTTTCGATAAGAGCACATTATAAAGGGTTGATTATAACTAATATACAAAAGTTTGTCTTGTTCACTGATTATATTGTTCAATATACGTAATTCATTCAAAAGATCCAACGATTCCTTGTCTATCTCCATTTTCTATCAACCCACATTGTTGTCAGGAAAGAGAATCATCCAAGTCACCTAGATCCGTTTGGCGATAAGTTTTGCCAAAATAAATTTGAAATTTATTTTCAAAACTCATGTTTGGCCATAAATTTTCTCATATTTTGGCCAAATCCCAAATCAAAAATTTCAAATTCCAAAATCAGCTATGGAGCTGAATTTAGGCCAAAATCCCAAAACTTGGGAATTATATACATATTTTTTCAAAATAAAGTTGGAAAATATGTTTTGAAAACGTATGTCCAAACACATTTTCATCTTCAAACCAAACTTCACCCAAATCAGATTTTTCAAAATAAATTTGGGTTCTATGGCGAAATGCTAGCCTAATATTTGGGGTGATAAATCTCTTCTTATTACATTTGTTGCATGCTGCTTTTATTATATTCATTGATAATCGTTGAATATATACTTGATATTTATTATTTTTGAACACGGTCTCATATCACCGATATGACCAAGTTTACATTTAAAATTTATTATATTTAACTAGGATTCACTATCTATTTTTTTATTAATTAATTTAATAAAATATTTGATACTTTTTGGTCAAATAATTTTATCTTCCACTTCGTGTTTGCTATTCGCATTGGATTAATTCCGATAAATTTTAACGTTACAAGTTTTGCTACAAGTTAAAGATAAAATTTCTTTCTGGCCGAGAAAGGCTAGATTAGACCAAAAGTTTGAAAGACGGTAAAATTCATTTTCGAATAGTACAAGAGTGAATTTATTGGTTTTCTTTTTTTCGGTCCATTGCTTGGCAGGTGAGACCCACTAGAATCCACTTGTCAAGCATACAAAATTTCTCATGATACAGCATGTGCTCTTCAATCTTTCACCTTTTCGGTTTATGCCGCAATGTGATGCTATAAAAGAGGGCGTCAGGTTTTGGAAATTGGTTAGCTTGTTGGCTGTGTTTCTGTTTTAAATTACTTTTCTGGTGGCTGTCTATGGTTGTGTTAAAGTAGTTGATATATATATATATATATATATATATATATATATATATATATATATATATATATATATATATATATATATATATATATATATATAT
>MU747895.1:167029-186206 GCA_026770625.1 Nicotiana glauca
AAATATATATATATATATATATATATATATATATATATATATATATATATATATATATATATATATATAAAAGTCAAGACAAATTGAAATTGCAGAAGTCTATCCACTAATTCAACAGCCTAGCTAGGTTCCTCCTCTTGAGGGCAGAGAAATGTATTATTAGCCGTTATTTTTGTGTTGCGAGACCTATTGTAGCTTCATGTTATATGATTTGCGCGCATGGTTCATATTGTTTTTTTGACAAGTTTTGATGTGGAAAATATTTTTTTGACTTTAAAAATAAATAGAATTGATCATGGTCAATATTTTTGGTAAACGATTCCGAATCGACATTTTGACGATTTTGGTATATTCGTAAGATGTTTTTGAATTTGTACGCATGTTCGGTTCGGGTCTCGAGAGACCCGAGGCGTTTTGACGTGTCATGTGGAAAGTTGGAAAATGAGTTTCAACTTTGAAAAAACTTGAGTTTTAGTGATCGATTCTTGATATTCAATATTATTTTGACAATTTGAGCGAGCGAGCGAGTGAGTTTCTGTGATGTTAATACATTTGTGTGGATATTCGGATTGGAGCTTGAGGGACTCGGATGAGTTTCAGATTGATTTCAGACCATTTTTGGCTTGTAGAGTTCGCTGGTTTTTGCTGGTGCAACATAATGCTTCGCGATCGCGGAGCCGCTATCGCGATTGCAAAGGAAAAATTTGGGACTAGGGCAGGATGCACTACACGAACACGAGAGGAAGCTCGCGAAGACTTGAGGGGACTGTCCTTTGCGAACACGTCAGAACTCACGCAAAAGTTTAGGCTTTCTGCGAGGGCCTATGGTTCTACATCGCGAACGCGACCTACTGGATGTGAACATGGGGGCTTGGATGCGGCGATGCCTTCGCAAACGCGATGAGGACCTCGCGAACGTGAAAGCCAATTGGTTTGTGTACTTCGCAAACACGACAGGTGCTTTGCGTACGCAAAGAGCACCTGACACCCAGTTAAATAAAAAGCTGAAAATGAGATTTTATTATTTTTCACCATTTTTAAAACCTTGCGTATGAATTGGAGAGATTTCTGAATAGCTTTTCATTCTAAATTCAATGGTTAGTGCTTTTCAACTAGTTTTGATGTATTTTCAAAAACACCCTTTGTTTTTAACTTTAAATTTAGTAGTTCTAAAGTAGAAATTGAGGGATTTTGGTAGAATTTAGGAATTTGGTGAATTGATATTAAGATATCAAAGATCGAATTTTGTAACAGACACGTATTCGGGCTCGGGATGAATGGGTAATCAGAATTTGGTTCGAATCTCGGATTTTGATCAAGCGGGCCCGGGGTTGACTTTAGTTGAGTTTATCAATTTCATTAAAGATTAAACCTTTTTTCACTCTTGGGTAGTTTCTAAAGCTTGTTTCGAATTGTTTGAACTATATTTGGATAGATTCGATTGGTGTGGAGGCTTTTTCTATAGGAAAAGCCGCGGCTGATTATTTATTTGATTCTAGAAAGAGGTAAGTGTCGTGGAGAACCTTGACTTTATGAAATCAGGACTCGATTGGTCTATTTATTACTTGACTTTATGTCTGAGAACGACGTATATACAAGATGACGATTGCATATACGTTGCCATGGGTTTAAGCATGCGGAGTGGGCTTTTAACTCTGTATTTAAATTATATCATGCCTTGTTTTACTCTATGTTACTATTCAGGTCTTCCCTTCATTGTTACTTGTCCCTATTTGTTAAATACGTGTCTCCCTTGTTACATGCCCTCTTTTGCTACATGTTCCGTGTATCTATGTTTTTACTTGTTATTTGTTTTTACCTGTTCTATGCTTTTAATTATCTGTTTGCCTTCACTTTCTTCTACTTCACTTGGGTTTGTTAAATTTCGTTGCCTTACAGTATTTACTTGTTTTGGTTCCTTTCTTATATGTTGTGAGTTACAAAGTAGTTGTTTGTATGTATATATATATATGATCATGTTGCACACTGGCATGGTTATTGATATTGTCTTTCGGATCGGGTTGCACGCCAAAATGGATATTGATATTGTATTTGGGATCGACTTACACGCCACAACAGATATTAATTTTCTATATGGTATTGGGTTGCATGCCTCAACACTATTGGTATATATGAATGTTTCGATCGTGTTGCGTGCCGCAATGAAGAAAATATATAGTATGATTATTCTTGGTTGTTGGTTTTGTATCCGTGTTGTGATGTGAATTTGTGCTTAGATGTTATTTTGGGGCCCTCTATTATGAAATTTCTTTTCCGGTTTTCATGTTAGTCGATGTTTCTCTATTATGCTATTGTTTTTACTTCTACTCATACAGGTTTATAGTGAGTGCCTTGTTATAGCCTAGTCGCTAATTCGTTGAAGTTAGGCTCGACACTTACTGAATATATGATCGGTTGTATTCATCTACACTTTTTGCACTTTTTTTTGCAGATTCTAGTATTGGTCCCAACGGCATTTAGTGGAGGCTCGCTCAGACTGTCATTATCCAGAGACTTGAAGTAGAGTTGCACGATGTTCACAGGCCCTGAAGTCCCCTTATTATCTTTATACTATTTATTTCATTAGGACATTTGTATTTTATTTCGGCCCTTGTTTTTAACACTTTTAGCAGCTCATGTACTTGTGATACAATTCAAGGTTCATACTAGACTTCGTGTATGTAATTATTATGTATTTTAAAGTCCTACAACTTTATCTTCTCCTTAATCTGCATTTAGCATTATTATTGTAAATACTTGTATAGCTAATATTGGCTTGCCTAGCAAGTGCATGTTAGTCGCTGTCATGTCCCCGTGATTTAGATTTTGGGTCATGACAAGTTGGTATCCGAGCACTAGGTTGCCTATGTATCACGAGTTATGAGCAAGCTTAGTAGAATCTTGGGGAATACTACGAAGACGTCTGTAATTATCTTCTAGAGGCTTGTAAAGCTTAAGGAAATTTCATTTTCTTTCTTTTTCTATCATGCGACTTTATTTTATAATTGAGTTTAAATCATTTTATTCTTATTCTCTCACATATGGTGAGGACACGTACTGCATCAGTAGTTGATCGGGAGTTAGAGCCCTAGATCGCAGCCACTGCCTAGGGTAGAGGCCAAGGACGAGGTAGAGCTAGAAGTAGAGGTAGAGCTCGGACTAGAGCCCGAGCAGCAACACCTATTGTAGAGCCTTAGATCGAGCGGGGGTAGGTTTCACAATCTGGATTTCCCACCATCATGATCATGATGGCGCCTAACACCGCACTCGCTAGGCAAGCCAATGTTGGAGTTCTATAACCTTTTTTCTTTACATTTCATAGATTAAAATTTAATAGATTAAACCAAGTAGGAATAAATGTGAAAATACGTAAATGAACTGTGTCAATTCACAATACAGAAGCTATTACTACTACTACCCAGAGTCTAGTGTCACAATCCACGAACATACTATAAATTACTACAAATATTGGTTTGAAAGAAAATACATCTGTCTAAAAAAAAAGAAAACAAAAATGTAGAAACATAGGAGGGGACGCCAGAGCCTGCGAACGCCAGCAGGACTACCTTGGGTCTCCGGGATGAAATATCTGCAACCGATCTCTCGATCAGCCACTACCAGCCCAAAAATCTGCACAGAAAGTGCAGAGTGTAGTATCAGTACAACCAACCTCATATAATGGTAAGTTCCGATACTAACCCCGACGAGGTAGTGACGAGGCTACGACAGGGCATTTACAATATAACCTGTATACAGTATATAATAAAGTAAAGGAAGTACGGGACAAAATGAAACAGTGACTTGCAGTAGAAATAAATACGGAACTCAAATATCTTATTAGTACTCAGCTATAACCAATCCTTAAGTGAGTTACAAAACTATAGAATAAACTCACAATAGAAGAATACATAAACAACAAACCGATGCGGTACACATCCCGATCCCACCATATAATTAGTAACAATATGAACATTCACCCTTATTACTCTGTATCAATCCACCCTTATTACTCCTTTTGCGGCACGCAACCCAATGCTAATGTACAATAAAAATCCACCCTTATTACTTCTCAATATATCACGATTATTCCTCCTGTCGCGGCATGCAACTCGATCCACCAGACAATCACATTTCACCCTTATTCCTCCTCAATATATCATCCTTATTCCTCCTGTTGCAGCGTGCAACCTGATCATGCCATATCAGTACCAATCACACAATTAGAACATGAATTTTACAATTTAGCTCAAAACCCTCCATAATATTTAAGCCTCAAACCAGAGGAAACAAAATGCTATACAGTTATGAAGCTTCACTCTATTAATACTACACAACGAGACAAACCAAAATATACCATGAAACACCGAAAAACAAACTTAAACTAATAATGTAATATAATGAAACTATGGAATAATTAATACCTTCAATAACAAAAAACAACATCTAACAAGAGGCAAATAAACATGGAAGCACCAATAAGCATGTAGAAGCTATGACAGGAAGATAATATATTACGAATAGGGAAGAGAATAAGCTAAACAAATAATTTGGCGGTGCATAGGTACTCGTCACCTCACCTATACACCACACACATGGATTTTCACATAGCAATTAAGTCGGGGATCCCTAATCCCTCAAGTTAAAGTTAGAGACAACACTTACCTTGATCCACAGGCCACTCACTACTCAATTACCATTTTTCCTCTATATTCCACCTCCAATCCACTCATATCGTATCATAATTAACTTAATAACATCATTTATCGCTAAAAAATCAATTTCAATGCATAATTATAAGTTTCCCAACATTTCCCCCAAAAAGTAAAAAACTGACCCCAGGCCCGCTTAGTCAAAACTCGAGGTTCGGACCAAAACCCATTCATCCCCGATCCGAAATATGTAATTAGTTCCGGAATCCGACCCCAAATCAAGGTCTAAATCCCCAATTTATAAAAACCCCCAATTCTTTCAAAATTCCCTAATTCTACCATGAAAGAACAAGATTTAGGGCTAGAAATCTAATGGGTGTTGATGGAAATTGAAGGAAATGAGTAAAAGAACACAAACCTATGATTTGGTGTTGAAATCCCTCTTCAAAATTGCTCCTTGGTCGAGTTCTAATGAAAGGGTTATGGAATTTTTGAAGAAACCTTGTGCTGGTACTGTTTTAAAATCACTGGACAGTCCTTGTTCGCGAGAGGCCTGCCGTGATCGCGAAGCTATGGCCCTATTGGCCTACGGGTGTGAGAAACCCTTCGCGTTCGCAAAGGCATACTCCACCCAAGCCTCCGCGTTCGCGAGCCAAGTGTCGCATTCGCAATGAGGTATCTTCCCTTCCCCCCGATCCCATGTTCTTCGCGTTCGCGAAGGGTAAAGCCCCCGCTGCTCCGCGTCTGCGATCACTCCTTCGCGTTCGTGAAGAGGAATTTCCCCCAGCACCCATTTTACATTTCGTGTTTGCGGTGCTACCTACACGAACACGAAGAAAGGCATATCAGAACAGTTGCTGCCTCACAAAAATAGTGACGCCGCCACCACCGTGCACGGCGGTGCCGTCACCCAAACCAACCCAAACTTACACCACATATCCTCCTCATCTTCCTCTTCATGAATCCATAGTCTATAACCCTCGAATCTCACTGACCTCCCTCGAATTTCAGATCGAAGATCAACCCAAGAACCCTAAATTTTTCAAGTTCAAAGAGCGTTGATTATTGGACTATAATAGTCCTTAACTTGTGTTTCCTCATGGAAACACACGGTTGAGGACATTTTAGTCCAAATAATTCCAAGGATGACCAGGTTTTCTTTCAATTTCAAATCTAGGTATTTCCTTAACTTTTCCTTTTTTATTTTTTTTCTTTTTAGTGACTGTTGGGCTCAATCAGATTTTTGTTATTTTTGTTCATGATTAATTTGCATTATGCTTATTTTAGTCCATAAGTCGATCCAGTTCTTAGTGTTCGTTTTAGTTCATATTAGGTTAGTTTTAATTCATGATTCATTAGTTTTTCTTTCCTAGTTTGATTATGCCTTTGATTATGCTTGATTCAAGGAGTTTTTATTTCTGGTTTTTGTTCTGATTTTTGGTTAATCTTGTTTTGTGATTTTGTCTCGAATCTATTTTGATATATGGTTTTGTTTCATTGATTTAAATTTTTATTATAGTAGTTGAGTTAATCAGTATGGTTGATGTCAGTTGGTTGATAACTGATAATTCTAGTCCCTCAAATAATTTTAACTAGGGTAAAAGGGATTGGGGGTTTAGTTAGTATAAGATAGTAAAGTTTAGATTCAATGAAGGGTAGTATGGACATTCCTAAATAAAAATAATGTTATAGATAAAGCTAGGACACTCTAGACTCTTCTAGAAGAGGGCCTTAGTGTAAATTTCAGTAGTTTTAGTGCAGTGACTTGAGAAATAACTCAAAACTTTAGGACTAATGAGTAAAATCTGAAAATAAAAGAGGGGAAAAAGGTGTGAGTTAAATCTAGAAGCTTCCTCCCCCTTTCTTGCCTATAAAAGGCAGCCTACATGCCTTCATTTGCAAGTTTCAATCTCTAAAAATTTCCCAAAATATTTCCATCTTCTAATTTCCCTCCAAAAACTATTTCTGCAAACCTGAGCCCCTAAATTTGAATTTCAAATCAAAAGAAGTTCAAAATCTGAACTCCTATAGTTCCAAATTTCCCTTAGATCTTAAGTCCTTCAAAAAATTAAAATAAAAAAGAGAAAAACCAGTAGTAAACTCCAAAAATACTGTTATATTGAATTTTCTGGGTTAATTTTGAGTTCTAGGCATTAATTCTCATCTCTTTGCTTGACTTTTAAGTGCTAAAGCTTCAACGTTGTCCTGGGTTCAGGTTTGAGCTATTTTTGGGTATATCTGAGCTGTTTGGGTCGTTTCAAGCTGAAATTGGTTGGTTCGGTCTATTTATGAGTCTATTTGCTGGTGTTTTTCAAGCTGTTGTCGTGGTGTTTACTGGCTGAATTTGATTATGGATTACTTGATATTGATTCTAGGTTTACCATAAGTTGAAGCTGTTGATTCCTGATAATTCCCTGCTGTGAAGTTGCTGACTCTATTTTGTTCTCTTAATTTGCTTCATTTCCAGGTACAGTTTTGTCTCCAATGATCTGACGTTTGACTCAATGTGTGTGAACAACTTTGAAATTAAATGATGAAAGATTGCTAGTTACTACGTGAATCTATCTCTATAGTCATTGCTAGTAGTTGTAACTTTCATTTGAGCAATTACTTATTAGTGTTGGTTAGGACTATTTGTAATAATTAGGACTGTTTTGGGACTGTTCTAGACTGTTTTGATAAGTACATTAGATTTAGTACATATCTAGATTTTATAGCATATTGCTGGAATTATGTTGATAGAGCTTGCATATAGCTTAGGGCGAAGCCTCACCATGTAGTTTAAATGCACACGAAGAAGCAGTATAGCTATGTACGTTCCAGAAATAAGGTGTACAAATGAGATTCTAAATCAACTCTTAAGCTTAGAGACTAGATTGTGATTGGTTTTACATGTTTCGACGAGTTTTCCTTCATTCAATTGCTGTACGTATTGAGTTGGCAAAGTGATTTTGTTCAGTTCTCAAATAATAATCATCCATGGCTGTAGTATAGAAATCAGGAAAAAAAACTAAAAATTCCTGTGTTAAGCTATGTTTTCAACTGGAATTGACTTAGAAACTTGCAATGCCTATCTAGTTGAATTTGCGAGCCCGTTTAATTTGAACTATAAGATTTTAGCAAGTAATAACTAGACCTTGCTCCCCTGGTCATACTGGGCTCAGACGTGAAGCCCAATTACAATCAGTTTCATAAGTTGGAACACAAACGCCTCCAATCCAATTCACTCTCAACTTGGGCCCTTGAACATGCCCATTATTTGATGGACTCTCATCCAAACTCTATTAAAATTCATTATTGTGGAATTGGTTTAGGGACCTTAATTCGTAGTTTAACATAGCATAAATTTTGACATTCAAGTTAGGTAGCGGGTTCAAATTAAGAGGTTTTCCCTTTTGTTTGAATCCGGACTTGAACTTGAGGCCCGAATTTTATAACATTAATTAACTAGGACTCTTTAGAGACAAATGCAATAGAAAATTATATTTTGTTTTAGGATATCTTTTAAAATAAAACGAGACGTGCCATGACAAATAAAAATGCAAAAAATTGCGTGGCCCTCGTTAAATGCTTATACTAAAATACTTAGAATTCGGGACATGCCATTTAGCGAATTTCACAGCCTCCCGCAAAGATAATAACACGTTAGTCACTTTAGGCGTGCTTTTTAATAATTTTACTTTCCTAAATACGGGTGTGCATTTCATGCAACCCAAATCCAAATTCCAAAACATTGAATAAGAATGTGTCGAGGATATGGGTGCATTTCATGTGACGTGATTCAAAAATACGTTTTTAAACGACGTTCACTTTCTTAAATTTTTTTAACTAAAAGCGGTTAAATAATTCTAAAATTGCACTATTTAAAAATCAGATTTTAGCCATTTATAATAATTTAAGCGACCTTGCTAGGACTATGGGATCCGGGGGTGCCTAACACCTTCCTTCGGGTCAACAGAATTCCTTATTTAGAATTTCTGGTTCGCAGACGCCAATTGGGAAGTCAAAAATTTTCCTCGATTTGGGATTTAAGTTAAACCTATGACTTGGGACACGAAAAGCCAATCCTATCCCAAGTGGCGACTCTGAAATCAAATAAATAATCCCATTTCGAATAATGTCACTTAAAGTGGAAAAACTCCCTTATTATACATTATCCTTCGGAGTAGGTGTGTAAAAAAGGAGGTGTGACAGCTCTGGCAACTCTTCTGGGGATACTAACCCAGAATTTCGGTTCAGGGTTCAAGAATTCGAGCTTAGTATAACTGTTATATTTGGCTTTATCTGATTTTCCTACATGTTCTATGCTGTTTGTGCTAAATGTTTTATTGCTTTGATATTTGTTGAATTATATATTGCGAATCCCTTCCTCTCTCTAAGTCTTCTACATCATTGAGAAGGGTGCACTACGTGTAGCTTCTCTTTTGTTTAGAGTCTTTCCTAATTTGGAACGAGGTTGGATAAGTTTCTAAGCCGGCGGAGCTTCTGTATCCTCGGTACACTACCTTCCCCTCGGCTCGAGTTGTCCGCTCGGGTAAGCCAGGTCTAGACCAATAAACCTAGGGTTTAAACCTAGAAGAACAAAACTCATGCCGGATCCCTAGTAGGAGGTTTTTTTGCATCATGTGAATTTGACTTAGGGGACTTAACACAGGGGTTGGGTTCGTCTAGGACAGGTGACCTAAATTGAAATGACCATCCTGATGCATCTTACGTGCTACTTGCGCATTTATTTGCTCGGCTTTACATATTGACCGGCTTGTCTAAATGAGTGAAAATTGAGAAAAATAAGCAGTGTTAGGACTAAGTGAGGGTGACCGTTTGTTTTGAAAAACCCAATGCCCAAATAGTACCGAAATGCTGCTGGATTTTTTAAAAATGAAAATTAAAAAAAATAAAAGAAAGAAAAAGAAAAAAATTCAAAATCCAAAAAAAAAGAAGAGTTAGTTTATTTTTTTTATTCCTAATCTGCCCGAACTACACTGGTTTGATTCTCATCAGATGTGAGATACGTAGGCAACCCTCATCGGGTCCAACCCGCCTTTTGCAAAAATAGCCAAAAATGTTAAAATTTTAATTTTTATCATAAATAAGTAGGGTGATGCCATGCTTTTCTAAAATAAGCCGAATGTCCTCAAAAGGACGCCGGAAGGCCGTTTTTGCAAGAACAGCCACCCTGAATCATTTTTAAATGGTTTGCGGGCACAACCTTAAAATCTTCCTCCCAGAAGTGCTAAAAGGCCGTATTCGCAAAACCAAGTCCTAAAGAATTTTTACAAAAATAGCCATTTTTCAAAATAAATCATTAAATTCCCCTTTAAATAAATGTGCAGGATGAATCCAAGTAACATCGAAACCTTCTCAGTCCTGAGCGAGATCCCCTTAAAACTCCATATGTGGTGGCATGATTTTGGAAAAGGAAGCAAAGACACTATGGTCAAGATTTTGGGCGGTCTCATCGATTTATTAAACGTCAAACCAAGGAAGGATATTATTGAGGCATTAATACCATTTTGGGACCCGACACGTAATGCATTCTGGTTTTCAGATTTTGAACTCATACCTACACTAGAAGAGATTGCGGGATACGCAGGTCTCAACGGGAACCTCCGGAGTAGATACCCATTGGTCCCACGACCGGTAACCCTTCATAGGTTCTTGGACTTGTTGAGCATCAGTCGAGACATTCAAGACCCGCATCTAGCAGAGGGGTGTTGCACACTACATTTCTTATATCACCGGTATGGTAACCCAAAAGGTTTTTAAGAGCCCAATATTGGTTTGACACATGCCGGGAACAAAGACAAATGGGAAGGCCGACGGGGATTAGCCTTCATGGTAGCCTTTTTGGGAGTTGTAGTTTATCCAAGAAAAGGCTGTTACATAGACCTCGGCCTTGTAGGAGTGCTGGATGTTGCCATTAAGAAACCTACTAGCACAATGGTCCCCTTGATTGTAGCAGAAATGTACCGAGCTTTGACCAAGTGTCGAGAAGGTGTGAAATTCTTTCAAGGTTGCAATCTACTATTACAGTTGTGGATACAGGAGCACCTCTATCATGGCACGGGGTATATGAACTACTGTTTAACCGGGCTGAGTTGTATTGTAGAATTCGGGACCCAGGTAACAGGTATTGAGTTCCCCAAGGGCACAGAGGCTTGGTCATCATGCTTGAGATATTTGATGGCAGAAAAAGTTGAATGGGCTTTTGGGTGGCTTCCTACTACCGAGGCTGTGTACACATCGGCAGACGTACCTTACTTTCTTCTAATGGGTATCCGAAGCATCCAACCTTATGCTCCCTACCGAGTCCTCAAGCAACTTGGAATGTTCCAAACTGTTCATAATGATGAAGACCTGAGTGGGAAATTCATTGAGTTAGGCTCAAAAGCTGCATTCCCTGAAGGCAAAATCCGACAAATATGGAATGAGTGCAGGTACCTCAAGCCTATGACCATAGTATAGGACCAAGCTAGGGGCGAGGTACATCCTAAATACTTGACGTGGTTTGGAAAAAGGTTTCAAATCCCTGAGAGACCTGCTAAAAGGCCACACGTGCAGCAATTTACTGATGGGGCCCATGTTCAATGGGATTGGCAAGCCAAGGAAAGGGAATACCGAGCAAGAATAGGAAAGTTGGAGCAATAGGTCCGAGATCTTCAATTCAAAAAAGAGTGTATAGGCTGTAGCTGATGAATGTGATAAAAAGAAATTGGCCCAGGAGAATGAAGCTCTCAAGGCTCGAATTCAACAAATGAAAGTAGATGCCAGGAATCAAGAAAGAAGCCTGTCTGATGAAAGGTTGATTAAAGGGTTAAAGAAGCAAGTCTTGGACTGCCAGGAAGAACTGGAAAAATCTGAGGGGAACATGGCAAGACTTCAGGCACAATGGGCCAAGAAGACTGAAGGAACAGCCCAATTTGTACAACAAATGAAGAGAAACTATGAGGGAACCATTTCTAACATGAAAAGAAAAATGAATACCCTTGAAGAAAAGGCAGCCTGGCGAGACAAGGAATTTTAGGCCGAGAGGGACCATTGCTATGGGTTAATCGCCGAGATGGAAAAGGAAATAAAATTGCTACAAGAACTTCACTTCTAGGACTCTCAGGTACTAGAGGCTCGTACCCAACAAATAAGTCGACTCCTCCAAGAAAAGGGCCGAATTAGGGAAAGGATAAGAAGCATTGCAAACTATATGAAGTGTCAGGCCGGTGAACGGATGGGTTGTACCACTTTATTTGTCTCAGCGATGATATTTGTGTGCCAGGTCATGAATGATTTAGAGCAGTTGCAAAGGGGTCTTGCACGCAGGCCCGCGGCGATGCCGAATGATACCCTGCGGGCCCCAGGATTTAAAGCTTTGATGTATTCTTAGTTATCGAGTCTGTATTTTTGTTTTTGAGTCTATTTTTGTAACTTCCCTTTTTTTTCAACAAAAATAAAAACAAATAGTCTATTAGCTTTTGTAATCGCAGTTGTTATTAATGAAAAGTTGAAAATTTCCAAAAATTATTTCCTTATTTTTGCATTTATTTGCAAGAACTACGCTTGATCTGATTCATCCGGGGCCATGATATGTAGGCAATCTACATAAGATTCGACCGTACTCCTAAGAAAAAGAGAAACACGAGGGAAGCAAATAAAAGGAAAAACAAGAGAGAAAAAGAAACACAAAGGAAGAAAATAAGGCATCAGGGGAAAAGCCATGGCCAAAGAAAAGAGAAAAGCAGAAAATGAAAAAGCAAAAAAAAAACATAGGAAAATGAAAATGAGAGAAAAACAAAAGAGAAAGAAAAGTGAAGGGAACAAAAGAACAGCCGGGATGACGCATGCAACCATAGCAAACATATAGATATTCATTTAACTACAGGTGCATCACACCCCAATGTGCGGTTAACTATCTGTTATTTGTTTCAAACTAACCATTGTTGCTGTCAATTCCAGCTTAGCTTTTAGAAATGGTGGTTGGTTGTGGTATACTGCATCGCATCAATACTTTACCAGATCGAAAGGCAGTGTGGAAATGTCTACAGAATTTACTTTGCTCGCAATTCCTATATCTGAAGATAGCCCCATCTCGGGGGTCCCAGCATCTGAGTTTGTCACAGCTGAACAGAACTGGATACTACGTCTCTGACTCATGGAGATGTGGGACGCCTGGACCAATGGAAGAGAACCTCCAAGCGCCATCCCTGGATTTCCTGAACTATTTCCTAGATTCGGTGGGTACTTCCAACGTCCCCATTAGTCACTCAAATACTCCATTGGGACATCCTACCATGACCTCCCACTTCATAGGAACACCTTCTGAGGTCCGCCCCCAAATGTTCCCATCAGGAGCAGCTCCTAACATTTTCACTTCTCCACCATGCTCCGCTGCAACACAACCTTCCCTGCCAAGGCCTGCTTTTGACCCTTCGATTTTCACCTTCCAAAACCCTGTCTTTCAGGAGGATCCTCCTCAATATCCCACATATACTTACTCTCAGCCACCGCCATTTGAGCTTACACCAGGACAAGAGAAAACTCCCAAAGCTCCTGAATAAGATGAGATTGCAAAAAGAATGAGGAGCCTTGAGCAGAGTTTAAAGAATATGCAAGGCTTGAATGGGCAAAAAAGTGTTTCTTATACAGATCTGTGCATGTTCCCTCATTTGCACTTTCCCTCAGGTTTTAAAATGCCAAAATTTAAAAACTTTGATGGGCATGGCGATCCCATTGCTCACTTGAAAAGCATTGTAATCAGCTGCGTGGGGTTGGCGAAAAAGAAGAGTTATTGATGGCATATTTCGGAGAAAGCATAGTAGGCATTGCCTCAGAGTGGTATATGGACCAAGACGTCTCACGATGTCACATTTGGGACGATCTTGCCAGAGATTTTATAAGGCAGTTTCAATACAACATCGATATCGCTCCAGACAGGAACTCCTTAGCAAATTTGAAGAAGAAGCCCTCGAAAAGTTTCAGGGAATATGATATTAAGTGGCGCGAACAAGCATCGAGGGTGAAACCTCCCATGGATGAAGTAGAAATGGTCAGTGTCTTCCTCCAGGCTCAAGAAGCAGATTACTTCCAAAACATGATGTTGGCCATGCGCAAGCCTTTTGCAGAGGCCATGAAAATTGGTGAAATGGTAGAGAACGGTTTGAAAACGGGCAGGATTTTGAGTCAGTCGGCCATTAGATCAACCTCCCAAGCCATCCAAGGCGGTTCTGGAGGAATGGCCAAAGGTAATAAGAAAGAAGAAACAGTTATGGCAGCCTTAGGCGCAAGGAGATATCGCACTCCCAGACCCATGTTTTTGGATAGAACCCCTCAACATTACTACCCTCATCATGATATGGCCTATGCTCCTCCACCTTACGTGATCATGAACGCTCAACCCTTTGCCCGGCAGCAGCCACATGCCAACAGAAATAAACCTCCATTCCCAAAAAATCAGCCTCCTCACCAGAATCACTATAATCCTCGACCTCCGCAAAATAACTTTCGTCCTCGGGAACCACCCAGAAGACCAAACTTTACATCAATTGGTGAACCCTACTCCAGTCTGTTCCCGAAGCTTGTTACCTCAAAATAGGCAAAATCTAAAATTACCATCCTATCAGCGGGGCCTCTGGTGTGCTTATCACTCAGGAGCTGAGGGGCATAGTACAGACAACTGTTGGACCCTGAAACAAGTGGTGGAAAACCTAATAGAGCAAGGAAAAATAGTACTGAGGGATGAGGATATATCATATGTGAACAATAATCCACTGCCAACCCACAACAACGGGCCGGTGATCGGGATGATCTGTGAAGACAGAGAATTTGATCCAGCATTAAAAGCTATAATTGCTATCGCTGATGTGGAAAGAAAGTCGAAGGTGGCCCCGAAGCAAGAGAAAGAAGAAAAGAAGAGAAAAATCACCAAGACAGAACCAGAAAAGAAACTGATTTGAAAAAAGGGACAGGAATATACGTACCCGAGCAAGCCTATGTGGTGCGGGGGACAATCAAACCACCTCGGCTGAGTGAGCCAGTTGTTATTGGACACGTATCATAGAAGCCTATTATGAGCCCTATTGTGGTACCATGGAATTATCATCAGACGGTGGTTACGTACAAGGTTAAAGATATCTTGGAAGAGCTGCTAGAAACCTCCCCCCCTGTTGATAAATATTCAAATGTAGAGGAGGTAAACAATGCCACCCGAAGGCGTTTCCCGCTTAAGAAGCCTGTGAATGCTGAGGAAGCTGAAGTGTTCTTTCAAAAAATAAAAATGACCAATTATGAGGTGGTACATTTGTATGAAACTTTTGCCAAGCCTAAGTACAGTAAAGAGGAAGATGATGAGGTTTTCACGGCTGAATAAAGTGAAGATATATGTGGATCTATGAGACAAATGCTTTATGAAATCAACATGGTTCAGCCAGGGGAAGGTACTAGCACCGCTGAGGTGCTCTACATGGGGCCAGATGCTAAACTCCAAAACTGGAAGGCTACGCCATTCCCGATCAGACGGGAGTCCTGGTAGACTAGTCCTGTCACCTTTTCTGCATCTCGAGTTATTTTAGGGTGTAACCCAGATGTTTCTTTTAGTTTCTTGTCTTTTAAATTCCTGAATGTAAACCCTGTTATCTTTCCAAATTCCAAGAAATGAAATCAATGTTTCATTGTCCATTTTTCTCTTTATTCTTTCTGATTTTTGTTATTTTTTCTCTTTTCATTTTTTCTTTTCAGTTATAATAATGCGGCTTTAAATAATATGACATGCTTGCGGACTTCACGCCCAGACACAAACACGCTGTCTAACTATGAGATAATGAATTAATAACCGGAATATGATGAAGAAGAGGCTTTTAGGGAAATAAATCAAGAACTTGAACAATTTGAGAACAAACCTAAGCCAATTCTGAATGACACCGAACCGGTTAATTTGGGAATAGCCGAAGAAATAAGGGAAACCAAAATAAGCATTCACACAGATGAGAAAACTCGAGATGCAATAATCCAACTCCTGTTTGTGTTTAAAGATGTGTTTGCTTGGCCGTATGATGACATACTAGGACTCAGCGTGGATCTAATGGTGCACAAATTGCAAATTTACCCTGACTGTCCTCCAGTACAGCAAAACTAAAGAAAGTTTAAGACTGATATCAGTGATAAGATCAAAGAAGAAATCACAAAACAGCTAAAGGCGGGGGTAATCCGAGTTGTCCGATATACCACATGGCTGGCCAATGTAGTTCTAGTGCCAAAGAAAGACGGGAAAACTCGAGTGTGTGTGGACTATCGAGATTTGAATAGGGCAAGTCCCAAAGATAATTTCCCTTTGCCTAACATCCACATCTTTGTTGATAACTGCACCAAACATGAAATACAGTCCTCTGTGGATTGTTACGCAGGATATCACCAGGTGTTAATGGATGAAGAAGATGCCGAGAAGACAGCCTTCACTCCACCCTGGGGTACTTACTGTTACCGGGTCATGCCATTTTGGCTAAAGAATGCCGGGGCAACCTATATGAGAGCCATGACTTCCATTTTTCATGACATGATGCATCAAGAGATAAAGGTGTATGTGGATGACGTAATCATTAAGTCCCGAACTCAGAGTGACCACGTTCGAGATTTGAGAAAGTTCTTTGAACGATTGCGCAAGTACAATTTGAAGTTGAATCCGACCAAATGCGCCTTCGGAGTTCCATCAGGCAAGCTCCTAGGTTTCATAGTCAGCAGGAGGGGTATCGAGTTAGATCCAACAAAGATAAAGGCTATTCGAGATTTACCTCCTCCCAGAACTAAGAAGGACGTGATGAGCTTATTGGGCAGGTTAAACTATATTAGTCGGTTCATCACTCAACCGACTACTACATGTGAGCCTATATTCAAAATATTGAAGAAAGATGCAGCAATTAAATAGACATCTGAATGTCAAGAGGCTTTTGATAAGATCAAGGAATATTTGTCAAATCCTCCAGTTTTGGTCCCACTGGAGTCGGGGAGACCTCACTTCTTGTATTTGACGGTTTTGAAAAATTCTTTTGGCTGTGTCCTCGAACAACATGATATAACCAACAAGAAAGAGCAGGAAATTTACTACTATCTGAGCAAGAAGTTCACCAATTACAAAGCTAAGTACACTTTGTTGGAGAGAACGTGTTGTGCTTTGACGTGGGTCACTTAAAAGTTGAGATATTTTCTTCAAGCCCACACTACCTACCTCATAACTAGGTTGGATCCTCTGAAGTACATATTCTAGAAACCGATGCCCATTGGGAGACTAGAAAAATGGAAAATCGTGCTCACTGAATTTGACATAGTCTATGTCACTCGTACGGCAATGAAAGCCCAGGCGTTGGCAGATCATTTGGCTGAAAACCCGGTTGACGATGAGTACCAATCATTGAGCACATACTTCCCAGATGAAGAGGTAAATTCAGTAGTAGCGATCTCGGAAGACACTCGTGCTTGGAAAATGTTCTTTGACGGAGCGGTAAATGCTAGAGGTGTAGGCATTGGGGAAATATTGATTTCACCCAATGGCTAGCACTACCCAGCTACAGCTAGGCTCCGATTCTTTTGCACAAACAATACAGCTGAGTATGAAGCCTGCATCATGGGCATGAATATGGCAATTGACCAAGATATTGAATATTCATTGATCATGGGGGATTCTGACTTGATTATCCAACAAGCCCAGGGAGAGTGGGAGACTCGAGATGTTAAGCTCATTCCCTATCGACAACATGTGGAATATCTCACCAAACTCTTCAAGTCGATAGAGTTCAGGTACATTCCTCGGTGTCGCAATGAACTAGCCGATACAATCGCCACTCTAGCTTCAATGTTGCCTTAGCTAGGCAATGCCCATATTGATCCTCTGGAGATTCAAGTCAAATAAAAGAACGGGTATTGTAATGTTGTTGAGGCGGAACCCATCATTCAGCCCTGGTATCATGATATCAAAAGATTTCTGAAAACACAAGAATACCCTGAGCAAGCCACTGAAGATCAAAAGAGAACCATTAGACGACATCCAAGTGGTTTCTTCTTAAGCAGTGATGTCTTGTACAAAAGGACCCCAAATCTCAATTTGCTAAGATGTGTTGATGCCGAGGAAGCCGAAAGAATTATGCATGAAGTACACGCAGGAGTATGCGGACCTCATATGAACAGTTATGTGTTGGCAAAGAAAATCTTGCGAGCGGGGTATTACTGGATAACCATGGAGAAAGACAGTTTCAGTTTTGTTCAAAAATACCATCAATTCCAGGTGCACGGTGATTTGATTCATGCACATCCAACACAGCTTCATCTGATGTCAGCACCTTGGCCGTTTGTTTGCCTGGGGTATGGATGTCATTGGGCCGATCGAGCCGAAAGCTTTAAATGGGCATAGATTCATATTGGTTGCACTCGATTACTTCACAAAATGGGTTGAGGCCATCACTCTTAAGTCAGTTACCAAGAAGGCTGTGGTAGACTTTGTGCATTCCTGCAACTATCATTACAGACAATGCTGCAAACTTGAACAGTCGTCTGATGGGAGAGGTATATGAACACTTCAAGATAACACATAGAAACTCTACTCCTTATCGGCCAAAAGCCATTGGTGCCGTTGAAGCAGCAAATAAGAACATCAAGAAGATTTTGAGAAAGATGATTCTAAGCTCCAGGCAATGGCATGAAAAGCTGCCTTATACATTACTCAGGTATCGTACCACAGTGCATACATCAATATGAGCGACCCCGTACTTATTGGTTTCCAGAACTGAAGCTATCATACCTACAAAAGTGGAAATCCCTTCACTTCGCATAATTGTTGAAGAGAAAATTGAAGACAGTGAGTGGGTTAAAACCCGGCTGGAGTAGTTGTCATTAATTGATGAAAAACGGATGGCCGCAGTTTGTCACGGGCAGTTATACCAACAAAGAATGGCCTGCACCTTTATCAAGAAAGTGCGTCCCAGGAATTTTGAACTAGGACAGCTCGTGCTCAGACGCATTCTCCCTCATCACCAAGAAGCAAAAGGAAAGTTTGCTCTTAATTGGAAGGGTCCATATATAATCCGGAAGATATTGCAAATATGAGCATTGTATCTGGGAGACATCGAAGGAAATGATCCTGAAATAGCAGTCAATGCAGATGCAGTGAAAAGGTACTGTGTTTAATTCTTATGTGGTGATGGCTTTTGGGCAATTGAGATGACGAAGGCTTTCTTTACCGCTACCCCAAACACTATCAATCATTCGTAAACCCCTTAAGCCTATTACGCTTCTTTGATCATCCTCTTTGGAACCCAGAAGTACTATCGAAAAAAAAGAAAAAGAAAAAAGAAAAGAAAAAAGAAAAGAAAAAGAAAAGAAAAAAGAAAAGAAAAAGAAAAAAAAGGAAATAAAAACAAAACAAAAAATAAAAATTATTTCCTTGAACTACGTTTGATTTTCTTCCGAAAGGATATGTAGGCAGCCTCTCGTTAAGGTTCAGTCACACCAAAATAAAAATCCCAACCCCCCCCCCCCCAAAAAAAAAAAAAATT
>MU747902.1:0-22386 GCA_026770625.1 Nicotiana glauca
TGATTTCACTGCCGATGGTGGGGAGGATCCGGTGGATGAAGCCCCGTTAATGGGGGAAATTGGGATGGCCCGATTGCGGGAACAGGGGGTCATCCCCATCCATGCAGACATCGTTCTTGCTAGAAGCGAGGAGAGGGTCCACACCGACAGCAGGGGATACTGCGTCTTTTATGCCTTTCCCTTCAGGTTGGGGTTTAAGATCCTACTCCCAATGCTGGTGGTGGATTTATGTCGTTATTACGGGGTATGCCCGGGTCAGCTCACTCCTTCCCTTTACAAATTGTTGGCAATGTTTATTAAGTATGCGAAACTGGCTGGTAGGGTGGTCACACTGTAACATGTGCTCAGCCTCTACGCTCCCCAGAGAGTTCGTGGTACCATGATTCGGGCGTGCCCTCGTGGGCCGAGGGGCCTGACTGTGACACTGAACGATGAGGTCGACCCTCGCCCTTTTGAGCATTTCTTTTACATCAGGACTGATCATTTAGTGGCGTGCCCCACTGGGTTCCTAGAGGCTTGGAATTATGCATGTAAGTTCCTTTATCGTCGAATTGTCTTTTATACTTTTCCTTATGTCTTGTACTCGTGTGCGTTAACTCGTGTCAATTTTGTAGCCGAAAAGTCACCGCCGGCTCCGTTAGCTGGGATACGCGGGTGGGTTGAGGCCGTGCTCCCCCATACCGAGGGGATATGCACGTGGGCATCTTTCTGGGAGAGGCATGGCCGTAGGCCTGCTACAGGTGAGAAGTTGATTTCTTCTTCTGTTCTTTGATTCAATTTTATTTATCAACTTTGCTTTTCTGTGACAGGGAGGGTACATCGTGTCAGGGCCCCTTAGTTGGCCTTCCGATGACCAGGTGCAATTGCTCGGCTTACTGTAACACCGGTGCCGCGCCATGTATCGAGGGCAACACCAGTTGAATCTTCAGTGGCTCCTTCTCTACCACGGGACGTACTTCGGGATGAAGCGTCGTCGGGGGTTGTGCGCCTTAGAGCGGAGTCGCCATCAGACGGGGATGAGGAGAGGCCGTTAATAAGGCGCAGGGTCGTGTTCACGCCGGCTCCTCCTGTGGTAATTAATTTGGACTCCCCTCCGGCGGATGCGGAAGAGAGTGCGACTGCAGTGCCCGACCATGAAAGTGAACACACAATGGGGGTTGCCCCGGTTGGCTTAGGCCGTGATGATACCGTCGCTTCGGCGACTCAGTTGATGGATCCAGTCGCTGAGATGGGAGGTAGTTCCTCAACGACTGCTAAGGTTGGCGAGTCAAGTGCTCCGTTGGTGGTTACAGCGGGTTATTCTACCTCTCCAGTGGTGGAAGGAGGAAGGGATGCTGCATGAGGTGAGTATGAGTCCGAATCTGATTTAGACCCCGATGACGTTCGCATGTTCCGGGAAGGCTTTACAAATTCGGCGGTGCGTTCAGAGGGGAGGTCTCGCTTCATCTTGGTCCCCACGGATTTGAACCTATTGCTCCAAGGGGAGAGTTTGGTGCCGCAGTTTGGGCTTCTATGCCCGGAGGCCGAGAATGCGTCATTGAGGGACATCATGGATATCAGGCTGTTGAATGAGGTGGACGTAATGGGCTTGAGGGTATGTAATATGGCATCGGTTTGCTTCTTCTTTGCCTTAGTTTGCCTTTTATCCTAATCGTTGCCTTTGCTTTGCAGTCTTATTTGTTGGAGGTGGAGAGCATCCGTCTAGCTAGCATCCGTTCGGGGGTATTTTTGCGGGCGTTGGAGAAATATCGCCGCTGCCGAGATCGATGCCGGGAGATGCGCGCGCGCTTGAGGAATGATCCCCGTAGCCGGGTCCTGGTCGAGGAACTGGCGAGGCGGGAGCTTCAGATGCAGCCAACACTTGGTAGAATAAGTGCTCTTGAGGAGTAGCTCCGTCAGAAAGATGAGGAGCTCGAGGCGGGGAAGAGGGTTGCAGCTGAATGTGAGCGCCAGGGCCAGGCCGCAGCGGCGTGGAGCGGGAAAGTGACTGCGTTGGAGGGTGAAGTTGCAGCTTTGAAGCTTCAGGTGAGGGATGCCTCGTCGAGGGATGAGGCGTTGAAGGAGGTTATCCGCATGCACGAGTCCCAACTGGCGCTGGAGAGGGCTGCTGCGGCTTTTAGGGAGGCGAAACTCGAGGATGCCCAAGTTATGGCTGACCGGATTACGGCCTTGGAAGAAGAGAATCGGCGCCTACGGGACCAGGCCGCTTCTTCCAGCCAGGCTCGCGAACTTTGGGTTTTTGTTGAGGCTCAACGTGATGTATATAAGAATTTGTGGGAGGCTGGCGTCGTGGCCGAAGCTGCTTTCAAGGGAGCGCGTCAAAAGGCTCGTGAGGCCCGTATTGACTGTGGTTTTGATGCGGCGACGCCAGAGGCTGACGATGGCGCAGATGGTGGCGTTGATGGCGCCGAGTAAAAAGTTTTGCATTTTTCTTGTCTTGTTCTCCGTTTGGGGTTTTTTTTTGTTTTTCTTCTTCTTGTTATTTTATTGATCGGCCTTGGCCGGGTGTAAGCGGGGATGACCCGCAATTAACTTTGTAGATAAATGAGATTTCCTTTTCGTTGTTTTCCTTGTATCTGTTTTGCCTGAGTTGTAAGCGGGGATGACCCCTTTCCGAAGGGGTGATTTGCCTTTGAGTTTCTCTGGTAGGCATGTTAGTTTTTGATTGTTGATGACTTTTCATCTTTGACTCGGGGTGAGCGAGTCGAAGCCATTGCCTGGCGATAGCGGCGCTTAGCCTTAGTCCCAGTTTGGGTGTGGTCAAACTGCTGGCAGTGATAATAAGAAACGCGACCTTGTAGTTCGACCGAGGCTGAACTTTTCGTGCCCCTAATCTTAGTTCGAGTTGGGCATACTACTTGAATGACGAGGGTGCCTAACCCGTGCCTTGATTCGTTGGCGGTTGGGTTTCGCTGAGTTCAACGGTGAAGGAGCTTGGTCCGGGTCCCGGTTCGACTGTGGTTGGACTTGTTAGATTTGAGGAAGAAGGCGTCTAGCTTTATGGTTCGAGCGAGGTCGAGCTCGTAGGGTTTGATGGCGATGGCGCATAGCCTGAGTCTTGGTTCAACCATAGTTGAACTTTTTGGCAAAGGCGTATAGCCTGAGTCCCAGTTCAACTGTTGTTGAATTTTAACAATTTTGATGGCGAAGGCGCATAGCATGAGCCTTGGTTGAACCATAGTTGAATTTTTTGGCGAAGGCGCATAGCCTGAGTCCCAGTTCAACTGTTGTTGAACTTTATCAATTTTGATGGCGAAGGCGCATAGCCTGAGTCTTGGTTCAACCATAGTTGAACTTTTTTGGCGAAGGCGCATAGCCTGAGTCCTAGTTCAACTGTTGTTGAACTTTATCAATTTTGATGGCGAAGGCGCATAGCCTGAATCCCAGTTCAACTGTTGTTGAACTTTATCAATTTTTATGGCGAAGGCGCATAGACTGAGTCATGGTTCAACCATAGTTGAACTTTTTTGGCGAAGGCGCATAGCCTGAGTCCTGGTTCAACCAAAGTTGAACTTCTTGGCGAAGGCGCATAGCCTGAGTCTTGGTTCAACCATAGTTGAACTTTTTGGCGAAGGCGCATAGACTGAGTCCCAGTTCAACTGTTGTTGAACTTTATCAATTTTGATGGCGAAGGCGCATAGCCTGAGTTTTGGTTCAAACATAGTTGAACGTTTTGGCAAAGGCCCATAGCCTGAGTCCCAGTTCAACTTTTGTTGAACTTTATCAATTTTGATGGCGAAGGCGCATAGCCTGAATCCCAGTTCAACTGTTGTTGAAATTTTTGGCGAAGGCACATAGCCTGAGTCCCAGTTCAACTGTTGTTGAACTTTATCAATTTGGATGGCGAAGGCGCATAGCCTGAATCCCAGTTCAACTGTTGTTGAACTTTATCAATTTTGATGGCGAAGGCGCATAGCCTGAGTCTTGGTTCAACCATAGTTGAACTTTTTTAGTGAAGGCGCATAGCCTTAGTCCTGTTTCAACCATAGTTGAACTTCTTGGCGAAGGCGCATAGCCTGAGTCCTGGTTCAACCATAGTTGAAATTTTTTGGCGAAGGCGCATAGCCTGAGTCCCAGTTCAACTGTTGTTGAACTTTATAAATTTTGATGGCGAAGGCACATAGCCTGAGTCTTGGTTCAACCATAGTTGAACTTTGTGGCGAAAGCGCATAGACTGAGTCCCAGTTCAACTGTTGTTGAACTTTATCAATTTTGATGGCGAAGGCGCATAGCCTGAATCTTGGTTCAACCATAGTTGAACTCTTTTGGTGAAAGCGCATAGCCTGAGTCCAGTTCAACTGTTGTTGAACTTTATCAATTTTGATGGCGAAGGCGCATAGCCTGAATCTTGGTTCAACCATAGTTGAACTTCTTGGCGAAGGCGCATAGCCTGAGTCCTGGTTCAACCATAGTTGAAATTTTTGGCGAAGACGCATAGCCTGAGTCCCAGTTCAACTATTGCTGAACTTTATTAATTTTGATGGCGAAGGCGCATAGCCTAAATCCCAGTTCAACTGTTGTTGAACTTTTTGGCGAATGCGCATAGCCTGAGTCCCAGTTCAACTGTTGTTGAACTTTATCAATGTTGATGGAGAATAGCCTGAATCCCAGTTCAACTGTTGTTGAACTTTATTAATTTTGATGGCAAAGGCGCATAGCCTGAGTCTTGGTTCAACCATAGTTGAACTTTTTGGCAAAGGCGCATAGCCTGAGTCCCAGTTCAACTGTTGTTGAACTTTATCAATATTGATGGAGAATAGCCTGAATCCCAGTTCAACTGTTGTTGAACTTTATTAATTTTGATGGCAAAGGCGCATAGCCTGAGTCTTGGTTCAACCATAGTTGAACTTTTTTGGCGAAGGCACATAGCCTGAGTCCTGGTTCAACCATAGTTGAAATTCTTGGCTAAGGCGCATAGCCTGAGTCTTGGTTCAACCATAGTTGAACTTTTTGGCAAAGGCGCATAGCCTGAGTCCCAGTTCAACTGTTGTTGAACTTTATCAATTTTGATGGTGAAGTCGCATAGCCTGAGTCTTGGTTCAAACATAGTTGAACTTTTTGGCGAAGGCCCATAGCCTGAGTCCCAGTTCCACTGTTGTTGAACTTTATCAATTTTGATGGCGAAGGCGCATAGCCTGAATCCCAGTTCAATGTTGTTGAAATTTTTAGCGAATGCGCATAGCCTGAGTCCCAGTTCAACTGTTGCTGAACTTTATCAATTTGGATGGCAAAGGCGCATAACCTAAGTCCCAGTTCAACTGTTGTTGAACTTTATTAATTTTGATGGCGAAGGCGCATAGCCTGAATCACAGTTCAACTGTTGTTGAACTTTATCAATTTTGATGGCGAAGGCGCATAGCCTGAGTCTTGGTTCAACCATAGTTGAACTTTTTTGGCAAAGGTGCATAGCCTGAGTCCTGGTTCAACCATAGTTGAACTTCTTGGCGAAGGCGCATAGCCTGAGTCCTAGTTCAACCATAGTTGAACTTTTTGGCGAAGGCGCATAGCCTGAGTCCTGGGTCAACCATACTTGAACTTTTTGGCGAAGGCGTATAGCCTGAGTCCTAGATCAACTGTTGTTGAACTTTATCAATTTTGATAGCGAAGGCGCATAGCCTGAGTCTTGGTTCAACCATAGTTGAACTTTTTGGCGAAGGCGCATAGCCTGAGACTTGGTTCAACCATAGTTAAACTTTTTTAATTCTGATGGCGAAGGCGCATAGCCTGAGTCTTGGTTCAACCATAGTTGAACTTTTTTGGAAAAGGCGCATAGCTTCAGTCCTGGTTCAACCATAGTTGAACTTTTTGGCGAAGGCGCATAGCTTGAGTCCCCGCATTGTAGGTATTGAGTGCTGAAGCTCGGTTTTGATTCGAGACTTCGAGCAGTTTTATGCGTTGTATTCCCAATCGGGGCATGTAGGTTGTCTTGAGGTGGCTCTTGGCTCGAGATATCTCCGTGCCGGTCTCTGGCTGGGGCCCGTATCGGGGATGTGGGAGATATCTTGCAGAGATCCTTCCTTAGGAGGGGTGGCCTTCTTCTTCTTGTTCGCACTATCGGGGATCAGAGAGAGAGAGAGAACTTGGATCTTGATTTGAGATCTTCGAGTTCCTCTTGTCGGAGGTGCCGTTTTGGCTTGTTCGAGCGGCTTTGTTCTTCCTTCTCTCTGTTTTTTTCCTTTTTTCGGCATTTCTTTCCTTTTGGTCCAGGGAAGAACTACGCGATTTTGCTAGGAAATCCCCACAGTCGGCATCAAATTTTTTGACTCAAAAGTATCACACACTTTATGAGTACAAAATAATATACATGAATTACGGAAAAATCTTAGCAAATCATAATAATCCATTAGACCAAATAGAAGAAGCAATAATAAGAACTCAGAATGAAGAGGAGAAGCAATAGAAGCTTTTATTCATAATATTGGTTTGGTCTGCCTCTCCATAAAGAGGTTCTGAGTCTTACAATAGTGTTTCACTTTCCCATAATATGGGTATCTCTGTGTCTCTCCCCTCTCTGTGAGTAGTGGCGAAGAAGAATTCCCCCTTTACTAGGGCTCCCTCTTTTAGTATTTATAGTTGTGAGCTCCGTGAGCTGGCAGCAAGTGGTCGTGGCCACGCTGAGGCTTCGTCCCCATGGGGTTTGGATGGGCCGTGCCCTCGTAGATCAAACCGAATAAGAGTCGAGTAATGTTATGAATGAGTGGTCATACCACCTATTAATGATGGATCAACTTAAGACGAGACTAATTATTGTCGTGGGGTCGGATTCTGACCCATACACATTATATATTGATTTATGACATTAGTTGGTGCTCAAAATTTACGGCTTTATTACTTTCAAGACCACATTTTTAATATTGATTTGAGTTTTTCTAGAAGGCATACAATTGACTAAAAGAATAAGCAAGTAGGGTTATAAATAAGGAGAGAAGAAAAAGAGGAATAATAGTGCTTATAAATTAAAGTAATACTCTTACAAGTCAAAGCTGCGTAAGTTAGTTTGCATGTGGTTGGTCTAAAGTTGTGTCGTAGCATTTGGACATCGTAATATAATTGTGGGCAAATAGGCAAATCATATACCATCAAGTTCTATGTTTGAAGGAGAGCTTGTATTAAAGGTATAGTTATCTCTATACGATCTGTATACTACGGATTCAAATTATAGAATCAACTATTAATACTTACATTAGCTGTCTACATCGCACCCCTTTAAAATATAATACTTTTTTAGACTTACGTGAACGCAGAATACTTTGTGCACTGAGCTGCCATTATATGTCGTCAGGGATAATATGATGAACAAAATTTCTTTTATTTTTAGCCAATCGTTCGAATCGTAAGAATAAAAAAAATACTTGACAAAAAGTATTTTTCACTTTAAAAGAATAAATTCTAGTTATCGAAGCCTCAAAGGGAAACCAAAAAGGAAAAGAAAAAGCAAAGCAAGTGCGTTAGCTTCTTTATTGAAATAATGTAATGATATACGGGATATACCATATCCTGCATACAAATTTATATTCAGAAATTCCAGTTCTTTGAAAGGTGCTAGGTACTTGGCAGCCTCCATTATTTTGGCTTTCTCATCATGTCGAACAAATGTGCTTGACATAAATTATTTTTGAAAAATAAATTTTTAAGTAGTTAGTTGGCAAGGAAAATAATTTTTATTGAATGAAAAAATACAACTTCCCTCTCTATTTTGATAATAGTAATTTTTCCGGGGCATTTGCATCTATACCCGTTTTTTGTGTCATATTTTAACTTGTACCCGCTTTGCAAAAGAAATTGCAAGCGCACCCGCTTTTTCACATAACTTCAGCACACGGGGCTGAAGTAGCAAAGGCAATTACACAAAACTTCAGCATTTTAGTAGCCGGGCCAGAAGTTCAGCTCTAGAGCTGAAGTTTCGCGAACTACAGCTCTAGAGCTGAAGTTTGCTAGTTATAAAATAAAAACTTCAGCTTTAGAGCTGAAGTTTTATTTTATAAATTTTTGTTTAGTAACCGAAAAACTTCAGCTCTAGAGATGAAGTTTGCCAGTTATAAAATAAAAACTTCAGCTTTAGAGTTGAAGTTTTTGTTTAGTAACCCGAAAAGTTTTCAAGTTATAAAATAAACACTTCAGATTTAGAGCTGAAGTTTTCCAGTTATAAAATAAAAACTTCAGCTCTAGAGCTGAAGTTTTTGTTTAGTAACCCGGAAACTTCAGTTCTAGACCTGAAGTTTGCTAGTTATAAAATAAAAACTTCAGCTCTAGAGCTGAAGTTTTTGTTTAGTAACCCGGAAACCTCAGCTCTAGGAAGCTGAAGTTTTTTAAAAAGTAAGTACGGATGCAAACAAAAAGATAAAGCGGCTACAGGCTAAAAAGGGGCGCCCCGTGCAATTTTTACAATTTTTCCTTACAACTATCTCAATTCTTAACTTTATACTGCTCTTACTATTCTTCGAACAAACTCAGTATATTACAATTAGGTGAAGGAGTTCATATGACAGCTCCCAGCCCTATATCTAACACAACGATTGAATGATAAAAATTGCACGCGAATTCCGATTTGATCTCCCCATTTAATTTATATTCATTTTTTTAAAAAGTTTGAACTTGTACTCACTTTTTAAATAACTTCAGCCCCATTTCTCCTCCTCATTCTCCTCCTTCGTCGTCGTCTTCTTCTTCTTCTTTCTTCTACTGCTATTGGTGCTATGAAATTTCAGTTGATGGGATGATTGCCATAAGTATGTTTATTAGATTATTTTAAAATAAATTATAAATAATTACATAAGTTAGTAGACAATATTTAATTTGTGAATATTTCAACGTACGGGAAGTTTAAGGTTAAACTTAAGGATTTTTTTCATGATAATTCTGTTCTTTTCACGTTTATTGTTTCCAAAATTGATGATTTAGATACTGTTGACAATCTGATTATTTTATAATAGTAATACACTATGAAAGTATAAGGTGATTATTTATCTAGTATGTTAGAAAGCTTTTTCAAAAACTTTAACTTATAAAGTGCTGAAGTTTTTACAAATGAACTACATAACTTCAACATCTTTTGAAGTTTTTGAAAAAGCTTTATGACAAAACTAATGAATCCAGGACAAAAAAACTTCAGCTTATTTAGTGCTAAAATTTTTACAAATGAACTAAACAACTTCAGCATCTTCTGCTAAAGTTGTTGAAAAAGCTTATTGACAAAACTAATGAATCCAGGACAAAAAAACTTAAGCTTATTTAGTGTTGAAGTTTTTACAAATGGACTAAATAATTTCAGCATCTTCAGCAATTATAAATAAAAACTTCAGCACACTTCAGGCCCGTCTACTAGAATGCTGAAGTTTGCGTGATTGCCTTTGTTACTTCAGGCCCGTATGTTGATGTTACGCGAAAAAGTGGGTATATGTCACGACCCAAATTTTTCACCCTCGGAGATCGTGATGGCGCCTAGTCGTAGAAGCTAGGCAGCCACAAATCATAACTCCTAACTTTTTTATTTTAAATTCTTTTTACCAATCGTAACAACAAGCATTAAATATTTGAATAACAGCGGAAATATAAAATTAAAGCGGAAGACTTAAATTAAATAAACCGAATAATAATACGAAAATTATCATATGCCACTACCCAAGAACTGCTGTCACAACATCCACGGACTACTAGGAGTACTAAATACAATCGTTTGAAAGAAAAATAACACTGTTTATCTCGAAACATGAGATAACAGACTGAAATACAAGATAAAGGAGACGCTGGGCCTGCGGACGCCTGCAAGGCTACCTCGGTGTCTCAGTGGACTGAAGAGTAGCTCCCGAACTACTGCTCATGTCCGGTACCGGGATCTGTGCAAAAGAGCACAGAGTGTAGCATCAGCACAACTGGCCCCATATGTTGGTAAGTGCCTAGCCTAACCCCGACGAAGTAGTTACGAGGCTAGACAGGACTACCACATAAACCTGTGCAGTTATATATATTCCTACATCGGGAAAATAACAAGAATAACCATTTTAAATGGGAGGGGAACATGCTTCGGGGATAACAGATAATACAGAAATTCATGAGAATAATAAGGAACATCAATAAATGAACTCTAACACGGATAAGGGAAATAAAAGCAGATTTCACTATCGATACACATCTCGTTGCATGCGTGCAACCCCATCCTATTGCTCAATGTTTTCGTGGTAGGCGTACCACCCGCTCACATTTCATCAAATCTCGTGGTAGGCGTACCACCCGCTCCCATTTCATCAATATCTTGTGGTAGGCGTACCACCCGCTCCCATTTCATCAATATCTTGTGGTAGGCGTACCACCCGCTCCCATTTCAATCAATATCTTATGGTAGGCGTACCACCCGCTCCCATTTCAATCAACAACTTGTGGTAAGCGTACAACCTGCTCCCATTTAAATCAACAACTTGTGGTAGGCGTACCACCTGCTCCCATTTCATCAAATCTCGTGGTAGACGTACCACCCGTTCCCATTTCAATCAATAACTTGTGGTAGGCGTACCACCGCTCCCATTTCAATTCAACATGAAGTCACAAAAAAAATCCGGCAAGGAAAACAAAGCAATATAATAATAATTTTTCGGCAAGGGTACCACAATATCAAAATAACTATCCCGACAAGGGAGAATCAGCTATAACCAAATCCCAGCTCAACTCTTACTCAGCTCGATTAATACCAGCACTCAAGCATAAATAAAGTCCACGAGAATAGACTAAATCTCTACTCAATATCAAGAGTCATCAATTTAAAATATCCGAAGTGTCATTTAAGAACACAACAACGATCAATTTAAGACTTACGGTCATGCTCGACACCAACGTATAGATACTCGTCACCATGCCTATACGTCGTACTCAACAAGAAACAGTTAGCAAATAAGACTTAACTCCTAATCCCTCAAGCTAGGGTTAGACCAAACACTTACCTCAATGCCTTGAATACAACTCAAGCCTCAATTATAGCTTTACCCCGTGATTCCACCTCCAATTCGCTCGTATCTAATCACAAATTACTTAATTACATTAATAAACACTAAATAAATTAACCCCAATGCATGAAAATGAGTTTTTTAAAGTTTTACTCAAAAAGTCAAAAATCACCCCCGGGCCCACGTGGTCAAAAACCGAGGTTCGAACCAAAATCCGATTACCCATTCCCCCACGAGCTCAAATAAATAATTTATTTTGAAATCGGACCTCAAATGAGGTCCAAATCTCCAATTTTTTAAAAAACCTAGATTCTACCCCAACCACCCAATTTTTCCCATAAAAATTATTGATTTGAAGTTGAAATCATGTTAAAAGATGTTAAGAATTGAAGGAAGTTAGTTAAAAATGACTTACAATTGATTTGGAGAAGAAGAAATCCTTGAAAAATCGCCTAAGTTTGTTTGGGTTTGAGAAAATATGAAAAATGAAGTTCAAAATTGGTTAAATGTAAAAAATGCAGGTCTCAGTTATGGGAAATGCGAACAGGGGTTCGCGATTGCAAAACACGACCCCCAGATATGGGAACTGCGAAGACTGGATTCGCATTTCCGAACCATTAAGAAATACTACACCTTCGCATTTGCAACATGAAGGTCGCATTTGCAACATCAGGGTGATCGCATTTGCGATGTCCATCCTCGCATTTGCGAGAAGAGCTGGCCCGGGCTAACTTCGCAATTGCGAAAGGCCACTCGCATTTGCGATATCGCATTTGGGAACCAGGCTTTGCAAATGCGAAGCCTGCAGGTCAGAAATACCAGCAATTTTTCATAGTTCAAAAATGCACCCGTGGGCTATTCAAAACTCACCCGAGCCCTCGGGGATCCAAACCAAATATACACACAACCTCAAAAATATTCTACGGGCTTATTCGCGTGATTAAATCACCAAAATAACATCATAAACATTGAATTAAACTTCAAAATCCAAGAATTCTTTCAAACTTCATACAACATCAAATTTTCCAATTTATGTATGAATCACGTCAAACGACGTCCGTTTTCCACCAAATTTCACAGAAACATCTTAAATTATATATTTGACTTGTATCGGGCACCAGAACCAAAATACGGGCCTGATACCAACAAGATCTAATCGATTTTTATTTCAAATTTCCTTAAACAATTTTACAAAAAAATTTATTTCTCGGGCTTGGGACCTCGGAATTCGATTCCGCATACGTTCAAGTCCTATATTTTCCTACGGACCCTCTAGGACTGTAAAATCACGGGCCCGGGTCCATTTATCCAAAATTTTGACCAAAGTCAAATTTATTCATTTTAACATCAAAATTTAGCATTTTTCATAGAATCTCACATTTAAGCTTTCCGGCTACGTACCCGAAATGCGCACACAAATTGAGGCAAATCTAAATGAGGTTTCAACTCCTAGGAGACACAAAATTAAATTAAAACAGGTGATGACCCCTTTGGGTCGTCACATTCTCCACCTCTAAAATAATCGTTCGTCCTCTAACGAACAGAAGAAAGAAGCACCTGAGTCGGGGAAAAGATGAGGATAACGACTCCACATATCGGACTCGAACTCCCAGGTCGATGCCTCGGGAGGCTGACCTCTCCACTGGACACGAACAGAAGGGAAACTCTTGGATCTCAACTGGCGAACCTGCCGGTCTAGAATAGCTAATAGCTCCTCTTCATAAGACAAGTCCTTGTCCAACTGGACAATGCTGAAATCTAACACGTAGGCTGGATCGCCGTGATACCTCCGAAGCATGGACACATGAAACACTGTAAACACTGGATGCACGGTTGATAATCTCGGTGGCAAAGCAAGTCTATAATCCACCTCTCCCACTCGATCAAGAATCTCAAATGGACCAATGAACCTAGGGCTAAGCTTGCCCTTCTTCCTAAATCTCATCACTCCTTTCATAGGCGACACTCGTAACGATACCCGCTCACCAACCATAAAAGCCACATCTCGAACCTTACGGCCTGCATAGCTCTTTTGCCTGGACTGAGCTAAACGAAGCCTATCCTGAATGATCCTGACCTTGTCCAAGGCCTCCTGAACCAAATCCGTACCTAACAACCGATCCTCTCCCGGTTCAAACCATCCAACCGAAGACCGACACCACCTACCATATAAAGACTCATAAGGAGCCATCTGGATGTTAGACTGGTAGCTGTTGTTGTAGGCAAACTCTGCTAAAGGCAAGAACTGATCCCACAAACCTCTAAAGTCAATAACACAAGCTCAGAGCATATCTTCCAAAATCTGAATAGTCCGCTCGGACTGACCGTCCGTCTGGGGATGAAATATTGTGCTCAACTCAACTCGTGTACTCAACTCTCGCTGAACTGCTCTCCAAAAGCGCGAGGTAAACTGCGTACCCCGGTCCAAAATGATAGATACGGGCACACCATGAAGGCAGGTAATCTCCCGAATATAGATCTCAGCCAACCTCTTAGAAGAATAGGAGACTATCACATGGATTAAATGTGTTGACTTGGTCAACCTATCAATAATGACCCATTCTACGTCGAACTTCTTCCGAGTCAGCGGAAGTCCAGTAACAAAATCCATAGTAATCTGCTCCCACTTCCACATATGCTACGATATCCTTCTTCATTCTATGCCAACAATAATACCGCCAAAAATCCTGATACATCTTCGCGGCGCCCGGATGACTAGAGTACCGGGAGCTATGGGCCTCCTCCAAAATCAACTCTCGAAGCCTATCCACATTAGGCACACATACTCAACCCTGCAATCTAAAACTCCATCATCATCTAAGGTAACATGCCTGACACCTCCGTGCTGCACCGTGTCTCTAAGGACACACATATGGGGATCATCATACTGTCGATCATGGATACGCTCCAATAATGAAGAACAAACGATAGTGCAAGCTAACACACGACTAGAATCAGAAACGTCCAGCCTCACGAACTGATTGGCTAAAGCATGTACATCCAAATCAAGCGGCCTCTCACCGACCGGAATATAAGCAAGACTGCCCATACTGGCTGACTTTCTACTCAATGCATCGGCCACCGCATTGGCTTTCCCCGGATGATATAAAATGGTGATATCACAATCCTTCAACAACTCCAACCACCTTCACTGCCTCAAATTCAACTCCTTTTGCTTGAACAAGTACTAAAGACTCTTGTGATTCGTGATCACCTCACATGCCACGCCATACAGATAATACCTCCAAATCTTTAATGCGTGAACTATGGCTGCCATCTCCAAATCATGAACCGGATAGTTCTTCTCATGAATCTTCAACTGCCTCGAAGCATAAGCAATGACCTTTCTATCCTGCATCAACACTGCTCCAAGCCCAACATAGGAAGCAACACAATAGACTGTATAAGGCCCTGAATTTGTGGGCAAAACCAACACCAGTGCCGTAGTCAGAGCTGTCTTGAGCTTCTAAAAGCTCGCCTCACACTCATCCGACCATCTGAACTGGGCACCCTTCTGGGTCAATCTGGTCATCGGGGCTGCAATAGATGAAAACCCCTCCACGAACCGTCGATAGTAGCCTGCCAACCCCAAAAAACTCTGAATCTCTATAGCTGATGCTGGTCTACGCCAATTCTTGACTGTCTCAATCTTCTTTGGGTCCACCTAAATACCCTCTGCTGATACAACATGACCCAAAAATGCAACTGAACCCAACCAGAATTCACACTTCGAGAACTTAGCATATAACTGACTATCCCTTAGAGTATGAAGAACCACTCTAAGGTGCTGCTCGTGCTCCTCCTGGCTGTGGGAGTATGCGAAATCAACACCATTGGTCTCAACAATCCCCATGTTCCGAAGAACCTCGTGGAAACTGTCCAAATAATCCTGAGGATCCTCGGTAGATGCACCGTTGAAGGTAGTAGTAAAGAGCTTGGTGAACCTATTCAATCTCCATAAAGCATCAGCAGTTATAACTGCTCCATCACCGACCTGGGCTACGTCACCCGGCTGAGCTGCTCCAACCGGCTGAACTGCTGTGAGTCTAAATTGGGGGAGCTACCTGCTCCGAAGTACGAGTAGCAAGAGTCTGGGCTCCTCCTCCACCCTGAGAAGTGGCTGGTGCTACAGGAAGCAAGTCTGCACGGGTGACACACTCCATGAGACCCACCAATCGGACCAGCGCGTCCTGAAGAACTGGGGTGGAAATAAACCCCTCTGGGACCTGAGCTGAGCCCACCAGAACTGTTGGGGATGGGGCCGGAACTCCTCATCAAAGTCAACCTGAGGCTCCCCCACTGGTGCTGCTGCTCGGGACTGAGCTCCGCCTTTGCCTCGGCCTGTAGCACGGCCTCGTACTCTTCCCCTCGTGGGAGCCACCTGGGGATCAGACTGCTGATCATTAGATGAGGAAGCACGTGTTCTCGCCATCTGCGAAAGAATAGAGTAAAAATTCAATTAGTATTGAGAAACCAAATTGCACGACAAGAAAGAACAAATGTGAAACTTTCCCTAACTCAGTAGCCTCTAGGGAATAAATACAGACGTCTCTGTACCAATTCCTCAGACTCTACTAAGCTTGTCCATGAGTTGTGAGACCTATGTAACCTAGAGCTCTGATACCAACTTGTCATGACCCGGATTTCCCACCCTCATGGGTCGTGATGGTGCTTACTCGTAGAAGCTAGGCAAGCCATAAATCATAACTCCTAACTCTTTTATTTTAAATTCTTTTTACCAATCATAACAACAAGCGTTAAATATTTGAATAACAGTAAAAATATGAAAATAAAGTGAAAGACTTAAATTAAATAAACTGAATAATAATGCGGAAATCATCATATGCCACTACCCAAGAATTGGTGTCACAATATCCACGGACTACTAGGAGTACTAAATACAATTATTTGAAAGAAAAATAACACTGTTTGTCTCGAAAACATGAGATAACAGACTGAAATACAAGATAGAGGAGACGTCGGGCCTGCGGAAGCCTGCAAGGCTACCTTGGTGTCTCGGTGGACTGAAGACTAGCTCCCGAACTACTGCTCCTATTCGGTACCTGGATCTGTGCAAAAAAGCACAAAGTGTAGTATCAGCACAACCGACCCCATGTACTGGTAATTGCCTAGCCTAACCCCGACGAAGTAGTGACGAGGCTAGACAGGACTACCACATAAACCTGTGCAGTTATAGATATTCCTACAGTGGGAGAATAACAGGAATAACCATTTTAAATGGGAGGGGCACATGCTTCGGGGATAAAAGATAATACAGAAATTCAAGAGAATAATAAGGAACATCAATAAATTAACTCTAACACGGATAAGGGAAATAAAAACAAATTTCACTGTCAGTACACATCTCGTTGCAGACGTGCAACCTGATCCCATTTCTCAATGTTTCCATGGTAGGCGTACCACCCGCTCCCATTTCATCAAATTTCGTGGTAGATGTACCACCCGCTCCCATTTCATCAATATCTTGTGGTAGGCGTATCATCCGCTCCCATTTTAATCAACAACTTGTGGTAGGCGTACCACCCGCTCCCATTTCAATCATCAACTTGTGGTAGGCTTACCACCCGCTCCCATTTCATTCAATCTCGTGGTAGGCATAGCACCTGCACCTATTTCAATCAACAACTTGTGGTAGGCGTACCACCCACTCCCATTTAAATTCAACACAAAGTCACAATAAAATTCCAACAAGGAAAATAAAGCAATATAATAATAATTTCCCAGCAAGGGTACCATAATTTCAAAATAACCATCCCGGCAAGAGAGAATCAGCTATAACCAAATCCCAACTCACTCTTACTCAGCTCGATTAATACTAGTACTCAAGCATAAATAAAGTCCACGAGAATAGACTAAATCTCTACTCAATATCAAGAGTCATCAATTTAAAGCATTCGAAGTGCCATTTAAGACATAACATATATCAATTTAAGACTAACGGTCATACTCGACACCAACGTATAGATACACGTCACCATGACTATACATCGTACTTAACAAGAAGCAGTTAGCAAATAAGACTCAACTCCTAATCCCTCAAGCTAGGGTTAGACCAAACACTTACCTCAATGCCTTGAATACAACTCAAGCTTCAATTATAGCTTTACCCCGTGATTCCACCTCCAATTCGCTCGTATCTAATCACAGATTACTTAATTACATTAATAAACACTAAATTAATCAACCCCAAAGCATGAAAATGAGTTTTCCCAAATTTTACCCAAAAAGTCAAAAATCACCCCCGGGCCCACGTGGTCAAAACCCGAGGTTCGAACCAAAATCCGATTACCCATTCCCCCATGAACTCAAATATAATTTATTTTGAAATCGGACCTCAAATTGAGGTCCAAATCCCTAATTTTTTGAAAAACCTAGGTTCTACCCTAAACACCCAATTTCCCCCATAAAAATCGTTGATTTGAAGTTGAAATCATGTTAAAAGATGTTAAGAATTGAAGGAAGTTAGTTAAAAATGACTTACAATTAATTTAGAGAAGAAGAAATCCTTGAAAAATCGCCTAAGTGTGTTTTGGTTTGAGAAAATATGAAAAATAAAGTTCAAAATCGATTAAGTGTAAAAAATGCAGGTCTCAGTTATGGGAAATGCGAATTGCGAACCCCGACCCTCAAATATGGAAATTGCGAAGACTGGATTCGTATTTCCGAACCCTTAAGAAATGCTACACCTTCGCATTTACGACATGACGGTCGTATTTGCGACATCAGGGTAATCACATTTGTGATGTCCATCCTCACATTTGCGAGAAGAGCTGGCCTGGGCTAACTTCGCAATTGCGAAAGGCCACTCGCATTTGCGAGCTAGGTTGACCAAAGTCAAATTTATTCATTTTAACATCAAAATTTAATATTTTTCACCGAATCTCACATTTAAGCTTTCCGGCTACGTGTCCGGACTGTACACGCAAATCGAAGCGACTCTAAATAAGATTTTCAAGGCCTCAGAGACACAAAATTCAATTAAAACAGGTGATGACCCTTTGGGTCGTCACAATATGCTTGCAATTTTTTTTACAAAGCGGGTACAAGTTAAAACGCGATCCAAAAAGCCGGTATAAACGCAAATACACCGATTGAATATCCTGGATACTGCAGACTACCCCAATGGTCCGGCCTAATATGCAACTAAGAAAGGAAAGAAGGAAGCCATTTAGAGTAGCCGACACAATTGTATTTCTCATTGAGATGTGTACAGGGAGAAATGGTAAAATAGCCAGATTTACAATTGGTCGTTCAAAAATAGCCCAGTTTCAAAAGTAACCGAAATTTAACCACTTTTCATGTAAAGATAAATCTAAGCGAAAACACTGTTCAAAACTCGAAAAATACGCCAGTATATTATACCGGAGTTCCAGCATAAGTATGCTTGAACTCCAGCATATTATATTGGAGTTCCAGGATAAGTATGCTGGAACTCTAGCATAATATGATGGAGTTCCAGCATATTAACTAGAATTCCAGCATAATATACTGGAGTTCCAGCAAGTATAATTGTCTAGTATAATATACTGGAGTTTGGAGCACCGGTGCTCCAGTCTCCAGTATATTATACGAGAGTCAGCAAAGTATACCGGTCCAGCATAATATGCTGGAGTTCATATACAGGTGCACTGAACTCCAGTATATTATGCTGGACCGGTCTCTATTGCAGCAAAATAGTGGCTATTTTTTATTGACTTCGTAAACGCTGACTAGTTTTGAATGACCAGTCTGAAAATAGGCTATACCGTGCTATTTTTACCTGTGTATATTGTGGAATGATATCAGGTAGCCACTTTTAAGTGTGTTATTTAAAATATATTTATACCTTATAATTTATTTAAAGATTAGCCAATTTGATTAAACTTCAGGATACGACGTCCTAAAATTTAAACCTCAAGGTTCAAATTTTAGGACACCTTGTCCTAAAGTTCGAAAATTGTGTCTAGAAATTTGAATCTTATGTCTTGAATTTTAAATTAGCTGCTCAAAAATTCAGGATACGTAGTTCTGAATTTCAAATGCGCAATTCCGAAATTCAAGGTACGTAGTCATAATTTTTAAATTAGCAGATAAAAAATTTAGGACACTATATCCCGAATTTCAAATCAGTAGCTTTAAAATTCTGGACACAAAAATTCAGGATACTTAATCCTTAAGTTTGGGCAAATTGACTAATTTTTAAATATAATATAAATTACAAATATATTTTAAATAACAAGCTTAAAAATGGCTATTGGTGCACTTCTCCCGCGTGTTTTTCAGCAAAAGTTACACATTTTGGTCAAAAATTTGAAATTAAAAGACTAGCTAATAAAAGGAGGTTGGTAATTGATAGTTCATTTGGTCTTTCAAAAATTTTCTTTGCTGTTTCTTGTTTTATTTTTTGAATAATTCAAGGCTTCCTAGCAAAATGTGTATTATAAATTCTTTCTAATTGGGAAAGTGTTATAACCCCATCCCAAAATCTCCAGCAAGATTTCAGGAAAAAAAATAATACAAGAAGAAACAGCTTCTGAGTTAAAGAATTGAATATGATTAAATAAGGGAAAAAGCGTATTCGGAGGTTATTCGTTTTCAAAGTCATGAATCATTTACTTATATTTATGGCGGCATTCAGAATATATTTTTAATATGTTTGAATCTGAATATATATATATATATGTGTATATATATATATGTATATATATATATGTATGTATATGTTACTACAATATTATATTTAGATTTGAATATTGAACAATGAAGAATTGTTTGTTTTCTCATTAATGTGTAATTTGTCTTTATCAAAACCTACTACTATAGAATTCAAATAAATTAGTACTAGTAAAAAAAATTGTATCCAAAAAATATTGGAATATATACTATAGTAGTGTACATGGTTGTTGTACAAATTACTTTTCTTATGAACAAAATTCTAAAAGCAGACAATAATATTTGTAAGGTGGCATTTGATGGTGGTGATGGTTGTGGCTGGTGGAAGAGGCTGGTGCTGACGGTTGGCCTTAAATACAAATATACGTTGTTTTAAAACTTTATTAGGAAAAATTATACTGTATAGCTGCTCTCAAAATAATAACTGAAATATATATATATATATATGCTATACAAAAAAATATACAAATTATATACACATTTATTATTATTAAATTTAAATAATTTCTGCCAGGAGCTAAGATAATCGCTAAAATAATCGTTCCCTTTCTTTTTTGTAGGAACACAACGAAAAAGCGAGAAAGGACAATAATGGGTCTATATGTCATCAAATTAAGCATCCCTTGCAACAAAAGTACAGTTTGCAGTGATATAATTCCATCTGCTGAACCTGAATTTGGTGCACGTTGTTCTAAAAAAACTACACGTTAGCAAAGAAATTAAAGAAAAATACACCTAGATGCTCAATAAAACAACGGGAAGGAAAGAAAGAGGGGAAACAAAAAACTTTGCTTCATTATATGAAATTAATAGCAATCCACTAAACTACACAATATATACCATAGTTGAGTAACAAATATAGGGGAAACTTTGCTGGCATTGGACTATATGTCATTAACCCTCTATCAAGTCCAGTAGCGGCTCAACAGGGTAGGTGGCCTAAAGCCAAATCTTAACATGAGGCCTTAGACATATTTAATAAAATTTTTATATTTTTCTTTTTGACGTTTATTTTTTAGCCTTTGTTGCTAATTATTTATTTTATGATCAATTTTTATAGAGCAATTTTTATGAGGTTTGGTTAATTTTGCTACTTTCTCGGACAGAACCAATATTTTATTCCACTCAAAAAATACAAGTGAAATAATACTAAAGAAAGAAGATACAAATACCTTAAGAAGATAAAAAAGCAAATGAGAGATGTGTTTAAATCTTGAATATTAGGCCTTCTTTTATAGAATAAAATTCTCCCCCAAAATGAAGTACCCACCGATGTGGGATGAACTTTTGACATATTTAACAATAATTTATAAACACATAAAAAAAGGTAAATTTTGGGGCCTCCTATTTTTGGGGGCCTAAAGCTTTGGCCTTAGCGGCCTGGGGGTTGAGCCGGCATGATCAAGTCCTAACTAGAAATATCTTAGGAGAAGAGGAGAAATCATTTAGATTCGAGGAAAATACTCACAATGACTCCTAGCTGAAGCAACGACGAATCTAGAAGTTTGGTTCGTAAATTCAATCTCCTTTATTCAAATCTTCAGTTTATCTATCAAAAAATTTATTAAATATCTATAAAAATTTGAACATAAATCCAGCTATCATATATTATAATATTAATTGGACCTGTTATAGAAAAACAATAACCTAAATTCTAAATCGGCCTCTGAGCTGAAGTACTGAAGTCATGAACATGATCAAGCATCAATATGGAGGTGGTGGGGGTGGAAATACTCCTGGCCTAACTCTGTAGCGATCCTTTGGGGCAGGAACAGGAACAAGTAATAACGGACTAATTATTGTACCGGCGCTCGGCGGTGGAGGAGGCGGCGGAGCAGGTCTCATCTCGGCAGAAACAGCCAGTGGCCAAATTCCTAAACCTAAAGTGTTTATGCAGCTATTTTGAAATATGGCCACTTCTTGTATAACAATTAATGCAATGATATAAGTTATAATCATCCTCATATTTTAAAATCGAAGCTGTAATTTCTTCTCTTTTTGCTGATATCTCAAAAGCTTATTATTGGAAGTATATATTGGAATGGATTATAACTCTATTTGATTCGTTAGAATTTATAACTCAAGTCTTGCATACTAGGAGGGCATGAATTAGTCAAAGACTACGAAAGAAGAAACAACATAGAAAATTCATGAAATTCTAGGACTTATATCAATTACAACAACCTTGAATTAGTCTTTAAATTCCTTATCAGTCCGTCAATTGTTTGTTTCACAGAAATTCCACCTTTAATTAATTGGGAGAAAATGACATTCGGGGATTTTGATTCTCTAATATGCATGCACTTGTAATTAGCAAGGCAATTTCTTTTAGCCTGGAAAACTTGCTGGGATGACCGATAGGACATCTTATGTTTACATGTCATGATCCAAACCTGATCGTGATAGCGCCCAACCCTAAAGCTAAGCAAGCTTGACTACAGTCATTCCCAAATCAACCGTAAACCTCAAAACCGACAATTTAAAGAGAATATAATAGTTTTAAAATAATAATCCAATATTTATCGAAGAATAATACTGAGAAATACGAAGTCTGATAAAAACACTCCCAAAAGATCTGGGGTCACGAGTCTAGAGCCTCTAAAACAAACTGAATAACAATATCTGAACGAAAAATAATCAAGTCTGGAAATGTATATATATAAATAAAATTGAAATATGAAGAGTAGTCAGGTCCTGCGAACGTCAAGCAGCTACCTCAACAACTCTGATAAGCTCTGGCAAACAAAGACTGCTCAGCTAAGCCTCCGGTGCACCT